>PVJC01044284.1:0-14168 GCA_004026665.1 Murina feae
CCTCCTTCTCGGCCTGCCACTGACCGCCTCTCACAGTGGCCCCTGAAGGTGGGACATGGGGGCAGTGAGGGCCCACAGGGGTCTCCTCTGTGCTGGGCGTACCAGCTGGGCTGGGTGCCTGGGGCCCGAGGGGCCTGGGACTGAGGGGCTGGACCTAGAGAAGGATGTGGCCCCCGCATCCAGTGTTGCACACCGGGGCCCGGGAGGAGATGGAGATGCCACCAGCCTGCATCCACTTCCCCTGGGGCTCCCAGTGCTGGGGAGCAGCCGGGCAGTGTGCCCTCATGTGCTTTACACGTTGCCCGCATGAGTGTGGACTGAGCAGGGGGCCTGAGACCACGTGAGCAGCCAGGAAAACTGCCTTCGGTCAGTGCAGTCCCCGGACGGCCACCCTCTGAACCAGCCGCACAGTGGATGCACAGTGGATGCACAGTGGGTGGGGCACACCCACAGGTCCCATTCAAACACATGGAAGTGCTGTTTCACGCCCTCTTTAAGCCCTTGCTCACATGTACTTGAAAGATTAACACAAAGTTGCTAAGAGTCTGCCCTGCCGGACAATACGAATCATAGCCCACGCCTCCAAGGCGGCAGGACTTCGGTGATGGGAAGGCCCCCATTCCAGGGCCCTGACCTGGAGCGGACACGCTGGCTCCCCCTCGGAGCCTCATCAACGCTAACACACCCGTAAGACTCACTCTGAGTTGCCAGGGCCTCGGAGAGAAAAACCTGCGTGTCCTGAGGTTCCAGCTGCCTCACCCCCACCCAGGCTCTTCCTTGCCTCCTCCCTCAGGAGACTCGAGTCACAGTAAGAAGGTCACACTCCTGAAATATTCGGACACCAGGCCAGCACAGGGAGTGTGACGTGAGCTGGGGCGGCAGGCCACCCGGGACTGCAGAGCGCGGGAGCTGCCAGCTGGCCTCAGGGTGGGCAGGGCAGCTCTGAGGCTTGAGGCCACCTCAGCTCCTGCGGGCAGGCACTGGCTCCGGCCACCCCACTCTCACTCCTGCCAGTCCATTTCCTTCCTACCCTTAGGGATCCCTGAAGACAGCACAGGTAGGCCCTTGAGTCAAACCTCCATGTGGGTCAAACTGCCTAAAGACCTGCTCGAACTGTGAAACCCCACCGGGACCCGAAGAGGATCCAATCTCTGGCCACCTCAGCCCTGAAGCCAGGAAACAGGCACCGCGCTCCCAGCACACGGGGTTCTTCCACCGGGACGAGCCACCCTAGGACCCTCAGGACAGGACACATAGCTAAGGTGCAGATTTCACAAGCTCACGACTCTGGTTTCTCAGGGCCCGAAGGCTGGCTTTCACAGAAAGCCGGTGGCTGCCAGCGCCCCTCCCAGCTCTGGCCACTGCCTCACGATGGAGAGCAGCCCGTCGGTGTGCCCCAACCTCCGCGGCACAGAGGACCAGCACGGCAAGGCTCGGCCCTCACAGGCCAGTCCTGGATGGCCACCAGCTGCAGATGCAAAAACTACCAAGGAACATCCCAGGAAGAAAACACATGCCCGATCGCTGCCCCCTCAACACCCTCGACGAACTGCAGACCTCAGGGCCCCACACCACAGGCGCTCTCATTCAGGAGTTCTCGGCGGGGCCTGGGAATCTGTATTTCAACAAGCTTCCCAACTGAATCCCAACCAGGGGGCCAGGGCAACTCGGAGACGCCTGAGGCCCATTCGAGGCCCATTTGCGGCTCTTCCTCGGTAACTCACTCCCAGTTCTCACTTCATTCTCAGCTACTTGTCTTTTTTGCGTAAGTGCCTCCTAAAAGAAAAAAATAGTTAAAAGTCTACTGCTTAATATCAGCATAAATAAACATGTCCCATGTCCCACATAACACACCAGTAGTTTTACTGCTAGCTTTACCCAGTGGCCAGGTAAGTTTCTACTGAACGAGTACAAAAAACATTTTACATAAATGTTAAAGGCACGCTTTCAAATTAAATACCCATTGCATTTTGAAGTTATTTATTACATGTTCTTACAAGCTAATATCTTTTTAAAGTGTGATACTTTGTAAAACACTGTGTAATCTGAAGCGAGAATTCTCAAGATCTGCCTGCAATGTGTTTTACCAGGAAGAGTAACCTGACACACTCTATTCCGTACCGCGCCCATCGACGAAGACATCTGCATGACATTTGGACCCGACTCCCGGCTCCATGCCCCCATCATCATACTGAAAACTCCTGGCTGCGGAACTGCTGAGTCAGATTTCCTCTTTCCCCACAGAAATGGGCAACGCACGCACACCCTCAGCCCATGAACACAGAGATGTCCCCTCACCTTGATCTCCGCAGTCGGCGAGGCCGGCCCTAAATACACTGTCACTGCCTGACACAATGGATCACCACGGCACCGCTGTCTGAATGATGTGCCTTCAGGCTGTCATCGACGACAATGACCTCAATTTTTGCAGAAGTCAAGTCAAAACTCTACCCTTATCTCCAGAGAGCCAAGACATATGTACATGTCAGCTCTCCCTTCCACTTGTCTGTAGCCTCCAGGAAAGTCTGAGAAGGCCAGCAGGGCAGAGTGCTCTCTCCACCCCCTCCAATGTCCCCAAGTGCCGCCCCATCCAGGCCCCCTGTGAGCACAGGACTAGCTAAGGAGAGTGACTGGCAGGGGAGGTAGGGCTTACCCTTTGAGGTGCCTCCCTATGCTGTCCCCAGGAGCAGAGGCAATGGCAAGGCCTTACACTTCTCCAGGACTCTGGTCCTCACACCCTGCTGCTCAGAGAGGCTGCGAGGGCAGGGCTGCTGGCCCCAGGGTTCTGAAGCTGGGAAACCTGAGTGACCACGTTTGCCAGCCCCTCCTTCCACAGAGAGATGAAGCGACATGCACAGGGTCACCCAGCTCTGGAGTGAGTGGACTCGCTCTCCCCGAGGGTAACCCGCTGGGGTTCAGGCTCAGTTCTCTCCAGAGTGCTTTCACCCATCACTCCGAGGCTCTCCCTCAGCTCTTTCCTGGGGAAACAGCCCGAAAGGGTGCTCTCTATAAGCACCTCTGCCCAGCGGTTACGGCCTGGTGTGGGGTCCAGGAGGCCTGCCCAACTTTCTAGCCCACCACCACCTTCCTGGGCAGGTGTCAACGACTGACCAATGACTGACTGGCTTCCGGACAGTTTTAACTAGCAAACGACAAAGTTGAAGGCGGGGCATCCGAGCCCCTTTGCCCTCGTGCCCCTGGCTCAGCCATCCTCATCTTTCAACCTGGCGCTGGTTCAGTCCCAGGGGACATGGTGCCTGGAGGGTCAGGTTGGAATTATTTCCATGCCTTTGTGACCTCCCCAGACGCGGCTAGGTAAGGCTCGGTCCCCGGCCTCTAAACCCTGGCTTGGGGAATACAAGATTCTCAAAGAAAGAATCAGCAAATGAGGAGCTGGTTCCGGGCCACCGAGGCCTGCCTGCGCTGCATGCCCTTGCATCCTCACCTCCCCAATCGCAGGTTTGAAAATATGGACTTGTTTCCTATTCTTAGCTCCCAACATAATGAATGAGTTTAAATATTAGAAGTTGAAATTATTAAGTAAATCATTTCACCTGCAAAGCTTCTATTTGCATAACATTAATTCACGATGGCAGCTGAAACAAATTCATCACGTTCTGTATATTAGAAGCTGATTTATGCAGGAATTGAAAAAAATCATGAGCTCAAAATTATGTTGACATGATGTGGGTGCTCAACAGAGAAAGATTTTTCTCGTTCTTTGCCTTCTTTTTTTTTTTTTTTTAAATCATCCAAACAACTGAATTATGGTGAGAAGGAAACGGATTTGGGAAGAGGAAGCAGGCGAGGGACTGGCACCAGGAAGATGAACAACTCCGCCTCACGCGGGTGGCAGGCTCTCGGTGCGGACGCGCTTGCCAGTTATGAATGTCAAGTATGCCGAAGACACTCCGGGAAATCATTGCCATTCATCTCCACTAACCGCCATTAAATTTCAATCAATTCAACTCAGCACAAGTGTACTTGAGCGGCCCTTACAGTTCCCTCCAAACGTGGCTCAAAAGTCGAGCTGACTTATCGCATTGTCCACCACACAAAGCAGCACTGCTAAGTATCGGCGCGGACCGGGGACGATGTGCTTCTCACATCCCAGCATTCAGAGGCCTTCCTTTTCCTGAGCGCTGTGAGTTCTCCAATCCCTACAGGTCAAGACGAATGGGGGGCGGGGGGGAAGGGGGTTACTATTTTGAGAAACCACCATTCCTTCTCTGCCTTTGGGTGTACACAAGGCAAAAAGGGGCCTCTGACAGTCCGTCTGTGATCCCTCACAGAAAGTTTCTGATGTTGGCTGGGGAACGTGGCTCCCTGTCTCCTAGCTCTAGTGAAAGGCTCTCAATTCACTCTGCAAACTCTGAGCTAAACTCGCAATCCCTGCTCCGGGCAGAGGGAGGGCGAGCATGCAGAAAAGGGAAGGGGAGCTGAAAGGGGACAGAGGTCGCTGCAGTCCACAGGGGGGTGCGGGCTCACGGGGACAAGGGGACCACACTCGGTCTCTCCCTGGCGACAAAGATGGTGGCACTGCAGCTTCAGGTCTGGCCTGCTGGCTTCCTTTCTGACTCGCCAAGAGCAGGGTCCCGCCTGTCCCCACTCGCCAGAGGAGGCGGGGGGGGGGGGGCCGGCGGCCAGGACAATGTGGCTATTGTTTAGCCACAGACCAGGCAGCAGGCAGCGCCTGCACTGGGCACTAGGGCACCCAACGTCCCCTGGACGTGGGCATGGTCCCCAAGGGCTGGGCACCCACCTCCTCCGGGAACTCCAGGGCCAGTCCTGGGGGGGTTGGGGTGGGGGACGGTGGTGATAAGAGAGAACCTGGAAGGAGAGCAGGAAGGAGAGAGAGGAGCGAGAAAGGAAAGACACACAGGAGGCGGGGAGCAGAGGGAGAAAAACAAGGTTGGGGAGAGAAATAAAAAGATACAAAAGGAAACAGGAGAAGAGGAGGTGAAGAGAGAAGAGTAGAGGGAGAGAGACTGACAGACAGATGGACAATAGAATGCACCACGGGCTGCCAGGAAGCCACTGGAAAGAGCAAGAGTTCACCCAGTTTCACAGAGGGAAGCCGCTCCAAACCCAGCCGAGTCAGCAGAGCATAATCACACCAGGGGCTTTGCTTAATTACAGGTTTGAGAGCCAGGGCTGGAGGCAGAGAGATGCTTCGCTGTGTCCCAGGGAAGGCCCAGGCACTCGGATGGGCTGTGTGGTTGGAGAACACAAAGACCCCACCAACACACACACACACACACACACACACACACACACACACCCCGCTGAGCAGCATCCTGGGCGGCAGGCAGGGGTCTGCAGCCTGTAGACTCGGGCTGGCTGGAACAGCCATGGGGGAGGGGGGCTGTAATGTCCAGTTGGGGCAGCAGTCCCTGGCTGAGGCGTCCTGGTCAGCAGTGAGGCCCCAGCGTGGGGAGGCCCTGCCCAGCCCCCACTCGCTCTGGAGGCCAGGAGCCTTCCCCCAAGGAGGGAAATCAATCCCGTGCTAATGAATAAAAAGTCCCCTCTATTTCACTATGTTTTTGGTTCATTAAATTTTCCCCAGATTTGCAGAGAAGAAAACATAATCAATAAACCCTGACAAAAGCGAATGTGTGAAAAAGGCCTGAGAAGAAAAGCAAGATAAAAGTGATATCCGATCACAGAGTTCAGCCATGAGCAGCTGAGGCCGCGGCAAATCTCCATGGACCATCACCCTCTTGGGCTTCCCTGCCCTTTGCTGAAACTCCTCATTCAAGACAATAGCAAATGCACTACCACTTTTTTCTCATGCTAATGCATGAAACCCGGCACTCAGTTGAGGCGCTCTTCCCGGCAACCTGGTTTTTTAGCCGCACACATGCGCGCACACAAAGCCACATTCGCTTATTCAACTTAAGCCAAAATCACAAAGACAGTTTGCTATGTACTTTTCGGTCACATTTTAAATGAGTTATGTTCCCCTATTCGTATAAAAGAAACTAGAATCAGAACAACACGGGGGTGCTGCGGACGCTTTTGTTGACGAAGAAACTGAGAATATAAGATGCTAACCATGCGGAAAGTATGCAGTTACGGCTGCCGGACTTTCCCGCAGCTTTAAACATGGTTTTGAAGGTAAGGCTGTATTTTTCACCCTCCGCAACTACAAACAACGATCAATGATTTGTTTTCTTAAAGCCTTTCTATCCCTCAGCAAACGCTCCAATTCATCTCTGAGAAAACTAGTCACATGGAATCTGGAGTCCTGCACTTACTTAAAAACCGGGAAGCGGTTGCTCTTTCCCAAAGGACACACCAAACGCTGCTGTCCCCCGAGGAGCAGGCGGAGCAGCCACAAGCCTGTCCCCCGGAAACGGCTGTGCGCTCTGCTCCCCGAGACCCTCACCTCGCCCGCCTCGCTGCACTTTCTGGAACCTGAGAAGCGCTTTGCTCTTTGGCATTCTTCGCGTGTTTCATGGGTCCCTGCCTCTGCCGCTTACTGAAAGGAAGAAAGGAGGACTGCTTCCCTGGGGTTCCTTTCCAAAGGGCCCTGGCCCCGCGGGAACAGCTGCCGTTGTCCAACCCAGGGCCACGGAGGACCACCTGGTCCACCTGCCTGGAGGCCCTCGCGTCCCAGGACCCAGGCCCCAGGCCCCGGCACAGGTAGAACTTCCCTCCCCCCCAACCTGAAGCAGGCCAGTGTCACGAGTGAGCAACACCCAGTGAAAGAAAGCCCTGCTGAACACACACTCACCCCAGGAAAAGCACACGGCGGACGGAGGGTTCGGGTTTTGACCTTTAATAAGCCAGCCACATGTGTAGGGGTCACACAGGCTTCAACGTGCCCATGACAACCTCCAGGTCCCAGGTAAAGGGGATTGCTGGCATCTGTGAGGTGAAATGTCCCCCACCCCCACCCCAGGCCCTGATGGATGAAGGGTGTTTATTAGGCAAATATCCAATTTTGTCTGCCTGCTGCTGAATCCCTTGGTTTGCTAATCCAGTCCTAGGGGCTACACTGTGTACAGGGCACTTGTGAGAGCACAAAAAGCATGAAGTATTTGTGTATTTTTCGGTCTGCAGTGCAAACAAGCCAGTTTCAGCACACAGCTCCCAAGCCCCCTGAAGCCCGGCAACCAGCCGCTGACCGGTGGCCCTGTGGCCCCTTCTTGTGGGCTGGAGCATCCCTGGGGCAGTGGAGTGGCCCCCGCCCTAAGGCTGTTGGGCCAGAGGGGCCTAGTCTACCTCTCGCACACGCTTACTTTAAGGGGGGCAGGCCAAGAGTCCCCCGCAAGCAGGGAGCCTGGGAGGCTCTGTGGAAGGAGTCTGACCCTTGTGTGAAGTGCCCAGAATACTTCCCACGGAAGGTAAAAACATCTCTCACAGCCCCACCTCGTTCCTCAGTGCGCCCGGCCGGCCTGGTTTGGGAGCACTTCTCTCCTCTCCTTCCCATGCGCATCTACTGACTTAGAAAACAGACCGCTCTGACCACGCTCTCCCCGATGGGATGCCGGACCAAGGGAGGGCTGTTCTCTGGAGGGCTCTCCGCCCAGAATGGGACCTTCCAGCTTTCGTTTACATCCCCCCAGAACCACTAGACCGCATGGAAGTAGCCTATTTCTCAAAGCAGAGAAATACAAAACCACCCTAAATATTTCAAAATGCAACTAACTTGGAAACTCTCAGAGAAGTGACAACTGTCCCCGTCTGGGTTTGAGTGGAATTTAAATCTGGGAGAGAACATCTCCACAATTTCCTGTAACCCTCAGCCGCAGGGAGCACTGCAAGTCCTGGAAAACGAAGCAAGAAAGATGAAGGGGAGCAAAGAGGGAGGTCAGAGCCCCCAGGAGAGGAGCAAGGAGGGAAGTCAGAGGCCCCAGAAGAGAGGCCGAGAAGGTGCATCTGGGGTTCCAGATCCCGGGTCTAGAATGACGGCCCCAGGCTGGCCCGAAGCTGGGACAGAGTCCAGCGCATCAGAACTCCCAGCAGCCGGCTCAGACAAGGTGCTCCCCTCCCCTGGGAGACCAGCCGGGGCAGCCACGCGTGAATTCCCTCCAGGCCTCTCCCCGGCCCTGGCCCTGGCCCCGCAGGCCTGCAGGGCACCCGGAGAGGCAGGAGACCTGCCAGCCGAGGCGAGGAACGGGAGCGGAGGGGCCTTGTAGGTGAGGCGGCGCAAACAAACAAACTTCATGGGGGGGGGGGGGGGCTTGTGCCGAGCCCGCCTATCACCCTGCTTTCCACCGCTGTATATTTTGAATTTCACAGTTTATTTACTTTACTTTTTGGCACCGAGCCCCCTGAGCATGCCAATACAATATTTGTTTAAACACTATTTTATGCCGCTTGCGAGGGAAACGTTTACTTTCAAATTCTCCAACATCCCCAGAGCCTCGTCTGCAAACAGCATGTGAGCGTTTTACAACTGCTCCCTTTATCCGAAGCTGTCGGCCGGCCGAGCTGCGGCCCCGGCGCGGAGCCCGAGCGGGAGGCGGTGCAGCCAGCGCGCAGCCGGGCGGGAGAGCGGAGCAGCGACCGGGACCCCCGCGGCCGGCACCCGCCGCAGGGAAAGGCCCGGGGAAAGGCCCGCAGGTCCGGTCGGATCAACTCTGAGAGCCGCAGAAGAATCGCGCAAAAGAGGGCGCACCCGAGGGGAACCCGAGGCCCGCGAGCGCCGCCGCCGCGGGTCTCCAGGGTGCAGCGCGCGGCTCCGTCCGCAGCTCCTCGCGCCATGCAAGCTGCGTTTCCTAGGAAATGACAGCGATTCCTGCCGAGCTGCAAAGGCGCCGGGTTGGGTGGACTTCAGCTCCCCGACTCGGCGGGAGTGTGCGCGCGCACGCACACACACACACACACACACACACACACACACACGCTCCTTCCTCCTCCCCTCCCCACACCCCCGCCCCCATCCAGGGAAAAGCGCTCCCCTCCCTAAACCCTTAATAGGATTGGCGCCCAACTCTCTCCGCGCCTCTCCCCATCCATCACACACAGATCAAGTTCCCGTAGTGGATTTTTCAAATTCCTCAGCAAATATACTTGTTGAGAGATTGGCTCGGAGGGCAGGGTACGGGGGAGGGGGGGAATGAGTGGGGGTGGGATGCAAGTGAGGGTGTGGGGACCCGAGGACCCGGCCAGGGCTCACACGCGGGTCCCTACGGGAAGTCCAGCGGATCTTGGGGCGGAGGGCAGGAGGAGGAGGAGGAGAAAAGCGGAGGGAGAAGGGAGAGGAGAGCTGACCGAGGGGGAGGGGGCGCAAGGCCTGAAGAAGGGGAGGAGGGAGGGAGGAAGAAAGAAAGGCAGGGCTCCGGGACGTGTCGCTCGGAGAAGTGCAGACAGAAGTTCACGACCGGCTGGCTGCGCCCTCCGCACGCAGCACACGCACCTAAGGCACTCTCACTGCCCACCGCCCGGAGCTCCGCAGCATCCCCCCCAAAAAATGAAAATAAAAAATAAAAACAGCCCCAGGTTCCTGCGCGCTGGAGAAGGGGCGAGGGCCGACTGGCTGTGCACACGGAG
Source organism: Murina feae (assembly GCA_004026665.1). Classification (NCBI taxonomy): domain Eukaryota; kingdom Metazoa; phylum Chordata; class Mammalia; order Chiroptera; family Vespertilionidae; genus Murina; species Murina feae. Next base: position 9,502 of record PVJC01044284.1, read on the forward strand.
AGGCTCTCCCCGCTGGTAGGAAGGGGATGCCAAATTCGCCCCCCCGCCCCGGTCACGCGGTCCTACCCCCGGCCCCCCAGACCTGGTGTCCCGACCCCAGCGGCCAGGCAGCCTCCGGACGGCACAACATCCCCGCCGGCCCGCATTCGGCCAGGGTAGGGGCACTTCCCAACGAGAGGCAAGCAAAGAAGGCCAAGCAACTTCACGGCGAGACAAAAGTTTACCTCTAGCACGCAGGTGGCCGCGGGGGAGCCCGGCTGGGGCTGCCAGCCCTCATCCCAACTTGGCTGGCGCGGCGACCGGCCGTTCGGCCGCCCGGTGCAGGGGCTCGGGCCGGCCGGGCCGGGCGGGCCGGGCAGGAGACGGGACGGAAAGGCGGGCGGGGGGCAGGCCGCCCCGATCGCCGGCGCGCGGGGGGCGCCCCGAGGCTCCGGCGCGCCGCGCGGCTCGCGCTACTTCCTCCGGCTCCTCCGGCGGCCCCGGCCCTTCCTCGCCCGCCTCAGCGGCCGCCGCCGTCGCTTCCCGCTCCTTCTCGAAGGCTCATGGATGGGAGTTGGAGAAAAGTCCGCGGAGCCGTGCTGCCTCGGCTGGCGAGCGGCGGCACTCCCGCGATCCCGGCGCCGCCCGGACGGCGCAGCGCCCCCGCGCGCACGGCGGCAGCACACCGGGCGCCGCGCACTCGCCGCCGCGCACCCGGCGGCCCGGGGACCCGAGGAGAGGAGGCGGCGAGGACGCTCCTCCCCAGCCCAGCGGGGAGGAAGCGCACCTACAAGCAAAGTTCCACCCGAGAGCGAGAGGACGCGCCCGTCTCCAGCACTTTATTTTCGGCGCCGGGGTGGGTGGGGGTCGCTAACTCGAGTCAGATGAGCCCGAAACGGAGGCGCGGGCGCTGCTGTTTCCAATCTCTGACATCACCGCGCCCCCCACCTCCCTCTCCCCTCCGCCCGGAGCCGGGTCGCTGCTCCCCGGGCGCCGGCTGCTTAGGGCGCAGGCGGAAACCCGGAGGCGGGGTGGGGGGTGGGGGTGGGGGAGAGGGGTCCCTGGCTGCGGCGAACCCTCTCCAGCCGCTGGACCCTCTCCAGCCAGCAGCTCAGGCAGGTGGCCGGGTCCTTCCAGGGCCCCCGCCTCGGCGGGCCTGAGTAGCCATTGGAACGCTGGCTGGCGAGGAACGAGGCAGCCTTCTAGGGTCAGTGCTTGTGTCTTTTGCTGGGAGACTTTTTTTTGTTTTGTTTTGTTTTTGTTTTGTTTTTAGAGACTGCACTGGAGCTGCCGCAGCCAGATGGAAGTAATCAAAACCCAACAACAGAGGAAGAAGGAAGAAAAAGAAACCTCACTGAATTTTGGGGCCAAAATGTGTATGGGGGGGTGTGTGTGAAAGAACTTAAGCAAACTAAGTGACTAGCCCAGGGCCCTCAGGCTGCACCACAGCGCAGAACTGGGCTTCCAGGCTTGGAGAAGCATGGGGGCAGCTGACCAAAGTGTCCCTCACCCACTCAGGGTCCACCAGCCTCTCCAGAACTGAGGGTCCTCACCCATTGGGAGAATTTTTTACTTTTCTTCCAAACATTTGTGGAGCACCTACTGTGTGCTAGGGGACAGGTTTTATTTCCTTTATTTTATTTAACCTACAAAACTCCGTGTGGTAAGTTCTTCAACACCCAGTTTTACAAGGGGGGTTTTACTGAGGTTTAAAGACGTTAGGTAACCTGTCCAAGGTCAGAGCACTGACGCCATCAGTGTCCGTAGGTGTAACATCAGTTCACCCAGATCCACCCTGTCCCGGGTGTGGGAGCATCCCAGCCCCTCCTCCTACCTTGGACCTTGTCTGGCAGCAGGGGACCCACAGGCCCGAGACCCAACTCTTCCCGCTCTGTAGGGATTAAGCTTCACAGGCCCATTTCCTGATGGAATTCCTTGTTTTCAGTAGCCCTCTTCCTACACCACGGATCTTCCCCTCACTTTATTTCTCACTTTTTAATCAAAGAAGCAGCATGCTGACTCCCATTTCCTCTTACCCTCCTTTTGTCCTCTCTCCTTACCTGCATCTGTATGGGAGAAGCAACAATTTCTTCTTGACCTGGAGAAAAAAAAGATGCAGACTAATATTAGAGCAACTCGATGCTAATTTTGTTTTTCTTCAAATAGGCTACCAGATGGGAGGAGGGAACCTGCAGGGATTTACAAAGCAAAACTTGCAGAGGCCAATGCATTTATTAACGGGAAGTGAAATGTGAAAGGGGCTTTTTCTTTAAATATGATCAGATTCACCATTCCTCCATGCTATTTGTTTGAATTCCTGCTGAGCTTTCAGAACACAGACTAGTATCTAAGGAGACAGAAAAAGTAAACGCTCCCTCCCGTCCTTGGCCATATTTTAATGACCCTATTCATATCTACCGCAGGAAGTGCGGGCAATCATTTCATGTTCCTGCAATATTAGCAGCGTCGGCTGATTACTTCATTACAAGCTTGTCTCTGTCGGTTTCCTTGTGTTGTTACATTTGTGAAGTTTAAACAAATCCACATTTTGGGATAGTTCCTTTTCTCTGTTTTGCTTCTCAGACCAGCTCAACTCCTGCTGGAATCCGGGCACTCCCATAACCATTCCGGGCTTATTTTGGCAAGAAGGTGGCTGTGGAGGTGAAGACGGAATGTTTTCGGTGTGAGGAGAGGCTGTAGAACCGGGCCTTAACCCCTGATGGTCAGAAGTTTGGACACCAGAAAAGGCAGCGGGAGATTGGGAGCAGAGGCAAGCTGACAGCGGAGAAAGCCTTCCCGTGAACCTGGGTGCACCAGCTCCTGGCCCGCGTCTAAGTACAGGGCCTGGGGCATGGCCCAGTCCTTTCCCTCAGCAGCTCTCTGTGTGCCCGACGCGGGGCTAAGTGACCTAACATCACAGGGAGGGCGGCAGGCGTGCGGGACCCTTTGCCTCACGGAGCTCTCTGCTCATTAGAGCTCTGAAAACTTGCTCACGCGTACGCCGGCTGGTCATGCTGGCTGTGGCCTGGGGGCCTCTCCGCTTAGACTGGCGTGGATTTCCTGGAGCCTGGTGGGACCTGGGTGCCAAGGGTGAAGTTAGTGAGAAACAACCTGAGGAAGCCCTGGGACTCACACAGTGTCGCTCGGCTGCATGCTGTTCGTGGAGACTAGAAGTTCTAGGTTTGAAGGGAAAGGCAAATAGACTACGTCTTGATGGGAACGAGACTCTGAAGAGCATCTTGGGGCAGAAATGGTGCTGTGGAAACAGGTCTGCCACACACAGCTCGCTGGAGCCTCGGGGGGAGGAGCAGGCAGCCCGCAGGTGTGCTCTGTGGCTGGGCTACGGAGCCCGGTAGCAAGCAGCGAATATGAGAAAGAAGTGGGAGACCAGCCTTTGGCCACAATTGAAGGTCACAAAATGACATCCTAAGTGAGGAGCCGGCTGTGGCTGAGAGGAGCTTGTGGTAGACTCCACAGCCCGTCAGAGGCAATGTGGGGGGCCAGAGCAGCAAGGGCCAATCCTCCCAAGGGGATTGGTTATGGATTGTTGATAGGGCTCCTGAGATGGCCTGGCTCACTGCCCCTCCACCCACTTGCTGCATTCTATTCATTGAGACAAGAAGTTTAGGTTCAAAGGGAAAGGAAAATAGACTCTACTTCACTCATTCATTCATCCATTCTTGTTGAGCTCCTACCATGTACCATGGTAGATAAAAAGGTGAATGAGATACATTCCTTGCCTTCCTCCACCTGCTCGTCCTCGATGGGTGGCACTCTCATAGGTCCTTGTGTCAGCTTAGACGAGTAAAGACTAGGAAGGAGGCTGTCATGTGCAGGATAGCTTGGAAAAGGAAAGTGCTTCAGAGGGGGTCATGGGAGATTGGTGCAGCCCTCCTGGAGACAGGAGGGGAAGGGAGGCGGCTGGAGGGAGGGGGTAAACCAGCAGGGCTTGCTTAGAGGTCCAGCGGATATTTGCCAGGCTTCCTCCCCCCTCAGGGCCAGCCACTCAAGGACTTTTCTCAAGACACATTGTGGGTTTCTTAACCAAACTGGAAAAGAAAATATCATCTCATAGCCACTAGTGAGCCTAAGAAATATCAATAGTCCTTACCAGTCACATAATAACAAAAGACACTATTTCAGGACAGCTTAGAAAGGAATTATTAAAGACACCTAATTAAGAAACAATGATTACTGTAAGATTCTGAACGGAGCTACACATTGATCTTAGGGATGGCCTCCGTGCCCTACTGCATTAAATTTACCTTCAACTGGCCACTGCTCTTGGGAGCTAGGGGAAGCTGTGGAGAGACAGTGGGCGATGGCTGTGTCCTGGGGCTCAATGCCCTCCTCCCCTGCCTCAGTGGGAGGAAGGTCGCGTGGAAGTCGCCTGTGGGCGGCCCTGAAGGACATCGGAACGCGAGTCTTTCCCAGTGGGTACAGGTAATTGCTCTTCTTGAGCAATTATTATTTTATTATTATTTTATTAACTAGGGGCCCGGTGCACAAAAATTTGTGCACTTGGGGTGGAGGGAGTCCCTCAGCCCGGCCTGTGCCCTCTGACAGTCTGGGACCCCTCAGTGGATGTCCTATGATGGCCCCAGTCTGCCAGGCACCTTTTGTGTGTGTGTGTGTATGTGTGTGTGTGTCACCACTGGGGACCTGCCCCCAGCTGCATCTGAGGCTCG
>PVJC01044285.1:0-14170 GCA_004026665.1 Murina feae
CTCCCTCCCTCCCTCTCCCTCTATCTCTCTCTCTTTCTTGTCCAGGTCTTTATTTTTAGAGAGAGAAGAAGGGCGGGGAGAAACACTGATTTCTTGTTCCACTTATTTCTGCATTCATTGGCATCTTCTTGTATGTGCCCTTACCAGAGATTGAACTGGCGACTTGGCATGTTGGTACAATACTCTAACTAACCGAGGTACCCGGCCAGGGCCCGCCTAGCTCTTGTAATATTTTCACTCGCACTGCGCCTTAGCACCTTAAACCCTGCGGAATAATTGTCATCAACGCTGCTGATTATCAAGAGCCTGTCATGTCCCAGGTCTGTGCAGAATTTTTCCACCCCTCAACTTATTCATTCTCTGCAAGAATCCAGTGAGGCAAGTACCATTCAGGGGCAGTGACAGAGATGACGGCTCTAAGATGGAGCTAGGAGCACTACGCTTTATTGGGAAGCAGCACCTGTGAACGGAAAAGGGGGCAAGTGAGGTTAGGCAGAGGGAGCCTTCAGACCATCAGACCACGATGCAGCCTGTCCAAGTGTGTACGGCCAACCAGGAGGCCCAGAACAAAGATCACCATTCAAGGAGCCTCACACTGGACAGAAAGGCCAGGCCCTGGGACCCCTTGCCATCTGGCTCATTCATTGGCCAAGGACAGTGCCTCCTCGTTTACCATCTTGCTCAGTCATTGGTTGGGGGGTTGCTACAAGAAGATCATGACCTTGGCTCAAAAGACTAGGCAGACCAAGAGGAGGATGTCTGATAACCATACTCCTTGCGTCTGAGCAATAATTCCTTTCTGGAAAGAGGATCCGAACGGCGCATTTCTACACTCACCACACCATTCCCTTCCATGGAAGCCAGTGGACGCTCAGAAGGGAAATGAGTTGTCTCAGTTGACAGAGTAGAAAGGAGAGATTAAACCTCAGGCCTTTGAGACTCTGGAGCTCCATTTTTATTTTTATTTTTAGAAATTTTTATTAATTTTTAGAGAAAGAGGAAAGGAGAAAGAGAAAAACATTGATCTGAGAGTGAAGCATTGATTGGCTGCCTCCGGCGTGCACTCCACCAGGAATTGAGCCACCATCCTGGCATGTGCCCTGACCGGGAAGCAAACCAACAACGTTTCAATGCAGAGACAATGCCCAACCAAGTCAGATCGACCAGGGCTCTCCTTACCTTTTTTTCAGTTAATACTTTCAAAATGGATTATTGTTTCTTCTCCACCTCACTTCCTGATGCTGCCCGGCTTTCCTGAGCAATCAGGTGTAGAACCAAAATTCTCCCCCATTTTTTAAATGTTTTTTTAGTTGATTTTAGAGAGAGAGGAAAAGAGAGAGACATCATCTATTTGTTGCTGATGGTGATCGAACCCACAATCTTGGTGCATCAGGATGATGCTCTAACCAACTGGGCTGCCAGCCCAGGGCTTCCCCACTCTTTAAAACATGAAAACAAAAGACAGCCAACTTGTTAAGTGCCTGTTGCACCTTTTTTCAGGAATTTATTTTTATTTTTTAAAATATATTTTTATTGATTTTTACAGAGAAGTAGGGAGAGGGATAGAGAGAAACATCGATGAGAGAGAAACATCGATCAGCTGCCTCCCGCACACTCCCTACAGGGGATGTGCCCGCAACCAAGGTACATGCCCTTGACCGGAATCGAACCTGGGACCTTTTAGTCCGCAGGCCGACGCTCTATCCACTGAGCCAAACCGGTTAGGGCTTTTTCAGGAATTTAAATGCATCCTTTCCTAACTTAACAAGAATCCTGTGAGTTTCATCATTATCTCCATATTATAGGTGATTCTCAGAAAAGATACCAGACTCACCAAAATATTGCGTGCTAGGCTGGAATTTAAATACAGTTGTTTTTCTCCGACCCCAAATAAGTGTAGTTTAAAAACGGCACCTTCTTGCCCTCCCTTCCCTCCCCATCACTCACATTTCCCAGCACTGCCCTAGCTTTTGCTTTCAACCTAGGAAACGTTGGCTGCTCCTCATACTGAGCCTCGCTGAGAATCAATGACTCAGTGCTGAGTGCTGCAGACTCCGCAGGAACTGTTATGAATGAAGCTTAGATTCTAGCAGGTGTTTCAAGCCATGTGTAGTGATTCCCCCCATTCTTTCAAATCAAAGGGGTTCTCTTCTAAGTTAAAGAAATTCGTTTGTAAGGTTGTTAAGTAGTAAAAGTGGTATCAAGTTTCTGATTTTGTGTGTCACAAAAGTATGTCCGGGTGAGAGTTTGTTAATGAACTGAGAAAGGACAGAGAAGATACTGACCCCTTTGGGGTGCTCTGGCTGCCCAACACAGGGCTTTCCAGCGTCGGGGTCTTGGGGAACATAAAACTGAACATGTCCCCTCCTGTCCATGCAAAAGGAAACCTGGCCCCTTTACAAGAAGCTGTTCCCTTTGTACTTCTAATTGCACCACCAGAACCAAGATTGCATTGAAACACCCAACAGGTTCTTGGGAGAAATGGTGTACGTGCTCCCACGTGAGTGAGCCGGCTGGGAAGGGCATGGCCCAGCCTCACTGTTTGCCTAATCCAACATTTATTAGTGTCGGCCACGTCCTCCCGGCTCTGTCCCTCCTCCTGCCCACATATAACGCGGTGTGCCTGTGTGCGGATGCTTGCCTTCCTCTTCACCACAGACAGGAATGCTTGTTTGCAAAGTGCTTGGAGATTGTTGCACCAGGCGACGGGTAATGCTAATTAGGATAGTCATGGGGAGGATTAAAGGGGAAAAACACCCTGTTCCTCGGGAACGAACTGCAAAACACTCCTGCTGCTAGCAGGACCCATGCAAGGCAAGCAGTTCACTGCCCCAGCCTTCTAGTTTGCAGTGAAGTCTTTGTCCTGTGACTTCAGATTCTGTTTACAGGTTAACAAGAAAAGTAACCTAATAGTGGGAAAGGCCTGGGAATCATTGCTTTGAAAAGGAACTCTGGATTTGAGGAGATCATGCACGTTTAGTTCTTTTAGGGGGAAAAATACTATAAAGTGAACTGCAAAACACCATGCTAATTTTTAGCAGTATACTTGGGTTTACATAAAATATAATTTTAATGTCCTTCAGGGGTAATTGTTCTCTTTGGCTATTGCTCCCACATTTTTAAAAAGCTCTACTGAAGTCACATTATTCCCCCCCCAGAGTGGGGTATTTGCTGCTTGAGACATCTAATGAAGTACTCTGCATATCAGCTTAGTGTGAGATTAGTCCCTTCTTAGCAAGGAAAGCTAAGAAGTTTAAGAATAGTTGCTATATGTGTATATATATATATATATATATATATATATATATATATATATATAGTGTGTGTGTGTGTGTGTGTGCATGTGTGGAAATGCTTGGCAATATTTCTTTGGACAAAGATACTTGGAAAAAAAATTTTTTTAGAGTGGGGGAGAAGAGAGAGAGAAACATCCATCTTTTCTCCCGTACGCACCCCGCCTGGGGATTGAACCCGTGACCTTTCAGTGCATGGGAAGGTGCTCCAAACAGCTGAGCCACACTTGTCAGGGCAATGCGTTCGGATTTCCTGAGTGTGCATGTGACTGTAAAATGCCACTGATTTTCTACATTTAAATTTTACTGTGCTTAAAATGGGTTATCGGATGCAAAGTACAGCATAGGCGATATAGTCAGTAATATTGTAATGACTGCATATGGTGCCAGGTGGGTATCAGACTTATCGGGAGCATCACTTTGTAAGTTATAGAAATAGCTAAGCACTATGCCATAACCTTGAAACTAATATAATACTGAATGTCAACTGTACTTTGAAAAAAATAAGCTCCTTTTAAATGAAAAAAAAAATAGATCATCTATTTGCATTGTGCAGTTTTCAGGAGGTGCGGAGGTGCACGTGAAAAGTCCCCCGTCACCCGGCATAGATTTAACTCCTCATGGTCATTACTGTTTTTGGCAAGAGGATTGGTGACGTTGGTGGGAAATAATTATGATTTAATGTATAAAGGTAACCAAAGGAAATTATAAAATTTATGTTAGACATGGTGAGTATACTTGAGACTTCTATGTTTTGTCTGCAATATCTATTTTTGGAGCATCTACTAAGTACCAAGACATGGTTCCTATCTTCAAGTAGCTTACAGTCTAGTAGGGGTGCAGAAATGTTCATAAGAAATTACAGTACAGTGTGACAAGGACCAGGTGGGGTAACTACATGGAAACATGTACTCAGTTGGGCTTAAAAGGCACCCATGTGGATTCATGTAGTAAGTTATACAGGGGAGGAGGGTGGCATAAGGGGGCACACAGGATACCCCTGCACTACTGAGAGCAGGTAGCTAGGGTCAGGTTTGCAGTCTCGTTACTGCAGTGTGAAGGTGGGGAGGGAGCAGGCCACGCTTGTTTGATTGGACTAACCGTGTGGGTTGAGCACCTCCAACATGTTTACATGCGTGGAGTTAGGTGACAGTGAATGCTAGGGAGCCTCGGATGCTTGAAGAAGACCTAGCAGTGGACATCTTGAGCAGTGAGGCAGGGAACTGGGGGAGGGGTCCATTCACTGTTTCAGCTTGTGGGTGAAATAGTGTATTAGGCCCAGCTGGCGTGGCCCAGTGGCTGAACGTTGACTTATGAACCAGAGGGTCACGGTTCTATTCCCAGTTGGGGCACATGCCCAGGTAGCGGGTTCGATCTCCAGTGTGGGGTGGTAGGAGTCAGTCGTCAACAATTCTTTCTCATCATTGATGTTTCCATCTCTCTCTCCCTCTCCCTTTCTCTCTGAAATCAATAAAAAAATATTTTTAAAAAATAGTATATTAGCTTTGGGCTGTTTTTTTTTCACCAGTTTGGCAGAAAAAAACAAAACCTACAGTCTCATCTTTCCTGCTCTCTCTTTGTTTCAGCTCGGGTGGCACCTCCAGTACACCCCGAGTTTACCCACACTAATCAAGTTCCCAAGACTGAGGAACAAGCCGGAAGTATATCCATTAGGAGACCAGCTATTGATACTTGCTGATCTATACATCTTCTCCCTGTAGACTAATCTATGTGGAAAGCTAAATTCTGGGCAAAGTTTCTTGGAGCGCATGAGATCAAAATGGATTTGGATTAACTTAATGGCTTATGACACGAAACTATGGAAGCCTCAGGCATTGATCTCCTCCAGAGGGATGGGTGTACATTAAGGAGGGAATAGAGTCTCCGTCATAGATGCTGTGTCGACAATTCTTTTTTTAAAAAAATTCTTTATTGTTCAGATTATTGCAGATGTTCCTTTTTTTTAACCCCCATAGCTCCCCTCCATCTGGTTCCCGTGCCCTTACCACCACCACGGTCTTCATCCATAGATATAAGATTTTTGTTCAGTCTCTTCCCATACTCCTCATGTCCCCTTCCCCCTGAGAATTGTCAGTCCAATCCCTTACTTCTATTCTATTCACCAGTTTATTCTGTTCATCAGATATTTTTATTGACTTGTTATATTCACTTGTTGATCGATATGTATTTGTTCATACTTTTTATTTTTACCTTCTTCTTCCTCCTCTCCTTAAAGAATGCCCTTCAGCATTTCAAATAATCCTGGTTTGGTAGTGATGTACTCCTTTAACTTTTTCTTGTCTGTGAAGCTTTTTATCTGACCATCAATTTTACATGATAGCCTTGCTGGGTAGAGTAATCTTAGTTGTAGGCTCTTGCTATTCATCACTTTGAATATTTCTTGCCACTCCCTTCCGGCCTGCATGGTTTCTGTTGAGAAATCAGCTGACAGTCTATGGGTACTCCCTTGTAGGTAACTAACTGTTTTTCTCTTGCTGCTTGTAAGATTCTCTCTTTGTCTTTTGCCGTTGGCATTTTAATTATGATGTGTCTTGGTGTGGTCCTCCTTGGATTCCTTTTGATTGGGGTCCTCTGCACTTCCTGGGCTTGTAAGTCTATTTCTTTCACCAGGTAGGGGAAGTTTTCTGTCATTATTTCTTCAAATAGGTTTTCAATCTCTTGCTCTCTCTCTTCTTCTGGTACCCCTATAATTCTGATGTTGGTACACTTAAAGTTGTCCCAGATGCTCTTTACACTATCTTCACACTTCTGGATTCTTTTTTCTTTTTTCTCTTCCAGTTGAGTGCTCTTTGCTTTTTCATGTTTCAAATCTTTGACTTGATTATTGCAAACTTCTAGTCTGCTGTTGGATCTCTGTATAATATTACAAAGTTTATCAGCAGATTCTAGAAAATTCTTGAAAAATCTTAAAACCATAGTTCTGAACTCTATATCCAGTAGTTTGCTTTCCTCCATTTCTGTCATTTGTGACCTGTTTCTTTGTCTCCGCATTTTGGCTGCTTCCCTGCGTTGATAGAGTGGCTTTCTGTGATATGTGTCCTAAAGGGCCCAGTGATTCAGCCTCCCCAATCACCTGGGTGGACACTCTTGTTGTACGCCTTTGAAGGCTGGGTGCACAGTCTTGTTGTAGTTATCACTGGGAGGTATCACTGGGAGGAAATGACCTGCAGGCCTTTCTCCTCATTGTTAGGGGTTTGGAACTTTTGGAGTTCTGTCCCAGCTCAATTCTTTTTATTTTAATGTATTCTTTCTTTAGACAGACAACAGGGTAATTTGTTATGTTTAGACCTTTCAATTCTCTTCAATTTTGCATCCCTGAGATTATGTCTTGGTACCCAGTTTGAATCTTGGGTGTTCATCATCATCTCCTCACTTTCCAACATTTTCCAAACCAGCAAGTCTGAGAATCTGAACTTTGAAAACCTCTCCCAGGTCATTCTGATGTGGCTCAGGTAATACTGTGACATCTTGATTCCTTCTCATGCATTCTCAGTTTTTGCTCATTTTCATTCTTCATAAGAAGTTTAAAATCCAGCAATATTTTGGAGCTACTTTCTCACCCTGCTAGCCATTTACCAACATCATCACCATTCTAAGTACTCTGTTCCTTATGGTTGTCGAGTTGTCATTTACTCAGGTACCCAGATAAGTCATCATTCATTCATTCAAGAAATATTATTTGCCAGGCATTGTTCTAAGCAAAAGGAACATGGCAGTGAACCAGACAGTAGGACAGATTGCCTTTCTGTCTGATCTCTGCGTAACATAGCTGGTCATGATAAATGCTATGGAGGAAAATAAAGGTGTGGGAGACAGAACTGAAGGGTTAGGGGTGATGGGGAGAAGAAGGTGTAGAACATTTTGCAAGATACCTGTTAGATATCTAAGTATATGATAGCTAGCACAGCAATTTTCAACCGCAAGAATTTTTAACGCATGCAATACCTGACTATTTAAGTCTGGGACACTGACCTCTTTTCCCTTAGATTATCAGATAAAGAAGTGATAACAGCCAACACAACAGTAGCCGCCCAGTATGAATGCCTTGCCTTGAGCCATAAATATATAGGTCATCTAATAGAGTTGCATCTTATTGGTCACATCACATAATAAGGTTGTGTCTGATTGGTTAGTACTTAGCACCAGAAATCCTTATGTACAAGTATAGGCACCTGATTTTTTTAAAAGTCACTTTGGAGCAAAAGGGTAGGTAATTACAATTATTTTTTTAAATCAAAAATTATACCTATTTTTTGTCAAATCGGCAAAAAATAGGTGTTTTTGGTGTGCCGCAGAATTGTAGCATTAGTTTATGTGTGCTGGGAGATGGAAAATGTTGAAAATCGCTGAGCAAGTAGATGGTTTATGCCCCTGGAGCTTCGGGAACAGGCCCAAGCTGTTGGGGTCTGTATGGGTCTACCTAGTGGAAGTTTGGGTAATCAGAAAAGCGAGAATTAAAAGGGTAAAATTCTAAGCCCTCGGAATGGGGCCGCTCCTTCCAGCCCTCTATTTAACTTCAGAACTCTGTCGCTTACTAGTGACCCTGTCACACGAGGCTGCCCTTTTGGACAGAGGCTGTGCTCTCTGCTTGCTGAGCTGTTTATCTTACTGAGAATCATTACGTGAAACTTATTTCCGATTGGGAGGGGCCTAGATTAGTAAGAGTTGATGGGTTTTGTAAATTGTCCTAAGAACATAATAAACAGATCCTGAAGCCTTGATATGCTTAGAAGTAAAACCAGTATACCGATTCATAAATGGCAAAAAAAATTAAAAGTAAACGGGCCACTGATGAGCATTTGGTTTTAGGTTGTAACAGAGATTAATGTCATGCATTCATTATTTTAATAAGTGTTTGCAGACCATCTAATAGTTGCTACTCCTTTGAAAGCTGCCTGCCTGTATGCTTGTTCTGAGATTTGAAGATGAATAGCGAATATTGAGAATTATTCAAGTCACACCCTGTTGACTGAGATCTCTGTTGTACCTGGTATTAATTTTTCTCTTCATATTTTTCAGAGACAGCTTAGTCACCAAATAAATAATATTGAGGGGGGGGTGGAGGGGACACCTATTTCATGGGTGACACGAGACTCCTCCCGTTGAGGGTGGAAAAGGGCTTCTGTCCCTTCCCTTGCTCCTCGGCAGGTCTTTGTACTGCCTTCCCTGATGAAATGCCCTAAATGTGACACCGTGTTGTTTCTGAGACAGGATCAGAACTGTGCCGTGCACTTGCCTCGCCCTTTCTGGATGCTTGCTCTTAGGGCCCAATGCCATAGTGTTAGGAAGCCCAACCGGCTCACATAGGGAGACACACGGAGGAGCCGACAGGAAAGGTTCCGGCTCACAGCCTGATCGAGGTCTCGGCTAATGGTCAGTCAGCTGCCGGCCATATGAGTGAAAGGCTTCTGGATGATTCTAGCTCCCATCAGTTGAGTCCCCACAGCCTTCTAGCCTTTCCAGTTGTGGCCGCAGCCTTGGAGGAGCAGAGACAAGTTGTCTCTGTCAAATTTCTGACCCATAATAAAATGGTTCTTGCCCAGTAAACTTTGTGGGTAATAGGTTAAACAGTAAAAACCGGGGCAATATCCTTGGATGTCATAGAGACAGTAACGCTACCCTTGCTCACTTATTAATAGGCCTACCATGCATCCTTTTATTCTTGCCTAAAAGAAAAATACGATCACTTTTTCTTTGAAGAAATCCCTTAGAATATGATATTGAAAAGTTGAGGAACATTCAGGAAGTTTTTATACTTATTTTCTCTGAAAATGATGGGATAGGAAACTGAGAAGCTCTGATATAAAGACTTATCATAGCAAAAAAGAAAATCCTTAAACCACGTTTGTGCAAAGGTTCTCGTCACAGAATTGTATACCTTGAATATGGTGATTCTGTGTCATTCTTTGTAAAAAACTCGAGTTTTTACATTATTGTCATAACCATCGACCCACAGGGGAGAACATTTTCTTGCAATTCCCTTACGGAAGAAATGGTTTTGCCAGTCTTCCCCCCTCTCCCCTGAAATTCATCTCTTGTTTTTTGAAAGGTAAACCATGCTGATCCACTTCAGAAATGTTTAAGAAATACCAAGTAAAATGCAAGCTTTTCTCTAGCTTTAGGTGTGAAATACCACCCCTATCCTGGGGGCAGTGGATCGCCCCGATGAACGCTACAGCATGTGGCCCCTGCTGTCTGCTGCTCAGTCACTCGGGGTTTTCACTCTCTGAGCGAAGCTCTTACGCTAGCCAGCCTCCAGTGGCACTCGTTTTTGAAAAGTCTTTGATTCTTACGATATTTGGGCAATTTGGTTTCTATGTCATTTTGTTCAAGGATATGGGTCAGGGGCCAGACTCTTGGGTCATAGCCTCATGCTAACTAGCTGAGTAATTTTGGGCAAGTCTTCTAACCTCAGTTCCTTCATCTGTAAGATGGGGATAATAATAGGGCCTACATTCTAGGGTTATTGAGGCTATTAAGTGAGTTAATGAATACTCAGAGCAGTAAGTAAATGTGTGACACAATAAGCTCGATGAGCATTGGCTGTCATTACGGACCTTCACATGTGGCTGGTTGTGTGGCTGTTTTGTCTGTGCCCTGGACTCCACGTTGAAAAGGAACCAAATGAGCCCTTGTTCGGGTGTTGTGAAGGGGTCAGTGAATTGGGTGGAAACTAGACTGTGTGACTTCGCCTCCAGCGTTCTAGAGTAATTCGAGTTCCAGGATCAGCTGACACTGAAAGGCTTGTCCCAGGAGTCCTGATTCATAATAAATGGAGAAGACATCCACATCAGTTACTGGAGAGCAGCTACTTCAAGGCTGGAAACTGTTTAGACATTTTATGTGCAGTTCCCACACGGGAGCTCAAAGAAAGGCTAATAACGTTAGTGGTAGCCCTGTAGAGGATGCAACAGTTCACGAAGTGGAGTGTAAATAGAACCACGAGGCACATCTCGAAGCTGACAGGCTCCCTGTCCATGGATTGAATGCTTGGGTGTGATTCCAGAGGCAAAGGAAATCCGGGACTGTTTTGCTGAACAAACACTTTTCGGCAAGTGTGCTCAGTGGCTGAGCAGCGACCCAGGAACCGAGAGGTCACGCTTCCATTCCTAGTCAGGGCACATGCCTGGGCTGTGGGCTCGATCCCCGGTGGGGATGTGCAGGAGGCAGCCTATCAATGATATTTCTCATCTTACAGATGTTTCTCTGTCTCTAAAAATCAACGAAATAAAATAAAAAATTGGGGGCTGAGAAAGGCTCATTGTTGATTTTCTCACTTTGGTAGTTCAACAAGGTAAGTAACGAACATCTGTAAAAAAATACTTCAGGCAGGCAGGTGCTGCAGTGCGAAGTAAAAACAGTCAACTGCCTGGCGAAAATGGGATGCAGGACGGTGATGTCTTTTTTTTTTTTTTTCACTTTCTGGGCCCCGTCAGTCCCTGGGCCGACGCTCCGACTACTGGGCAACCATCTAGGGCTGTCTGACGTTTTTATTCTTGAGGATGTTAAAACTGTGTTGTTCTGTACTTTTGAACCCAATGCTTTGTAAACTCAAGGTAAATTTGTGCGTTTTCTGGTCACGGTCGTGTAAAATGTAACTACGGTCGTGTAATTCGCATCTAAAGTAGTACTGTACTCTTAACAGTAAAAGTAAGATATTCCTTCAATATTATTTAACATCTCTACACAAGAGTCCTAAGTGGCCTGTTTACTGATTTATATTTAAAAGTATATCTGTGAAAACTGCAAGTTATCTATTTTTACGATGTCCCTTGTCCAGGTTAATAGATTTAGTATTTATCAAACTTCTCGTGGGAAGTAAATTTCGTGAGGACAAGGTTTTTATTTGTTTTGTCCCATGATCTCTTCCCAGCACTTAGAACAGTGCCGTGCACATAGCAGATGCTTAGTAAATGAGCGAGTTGCCAAATTGGAAACAGTCTTGGATTTTGCCCTAGATACCAGTTTGGGCTCTTATCTAAGTCATGTAACTTGCAAACAGAGATTTACAAAGTGAAGAGAGGGGTCATCTTCAAAGAAAGTGATAGTAAAGATTTAAATCATTTGTATTTATTGTTATGGAAGTGGGATACTAGAGGAGATGGTTTCTCCAACGAAGGCATACCAATGGCCGACAAGCATAAGAGAGATGCTGGACACCATTAGTCATTTGGGAAGTGCACATCAACACCACAGAAAGCTACTGCATCACACCTCTGGGGTGACTGAAGTCAAAGACGTGGAAAGTAACAGATGGGACGCGGGTCGTTGCTGGCGGAAACGTAGCATGGTCCGGCTGCTGTGGAGACCGTCGGACAGTTCCTCCGAACATTGAACAGATGGTCGCCCTCTGATTCAGCAGGTCCACTCGGGTACAAACCCAAATGAATTGAAAATAGTCGTTCAAATAAATACACGTCCAGGAATGTTCATAGCAGCGCTATTCACAATGGCCAAAAGGCGGAAAGGACCCGTGTGTCCACTGACGACCGAGTGGACGAAGGAAATGTGGTTCTTCCACACGATGGCAAGGTGTTCAGCCGGAAAAGGGAGGTGCCGACGCGCTCCACCATTTGGGTGAAAACATTAAGCCCAGCGAAGAGAAGCTAGACACGAAAGGCCACATATTGTGTGATTGTTTTTATGTAAAATATCCAGAGTAAGCCAATCCATGGAGACAGAAAACCAGTTGTTCGCCAGGTCATGGGGGAGGCCCGGGGGAGTACCTGCATGGTGGGACGGTGGGGTCATGACAGTGTCGTGGAACTCGATAGAGGTGGTGGTTGCACAACATTATGAACATTCTCAGCGCCACTGAGTTGTTCTCTGTCAGATGGTTAACTTTGTGTTATGTGAATTCCACCTCAATTAAAACAACAACAAACAGATTTTTAGTTATCTCCAAGATGGCAAGGAGCTAATCTAGGAAGCTCCTCGGTCTTTGGAAATTTAAAAGCCATTGTAAATGCTGTATAGAACAGTTGATCTTTAACTCTTCAGAAGGCTTCTATAAATTTCTCCCAGGTAATTAAAGGATGCTGCGTGGTGTTTGAAGTCTCCTTAATGATCATCTGAGTGTGCTTGTTGCAACATGAGTTATAAAGGGCATATTAGGCGCAAGTTAAAAATACACCCACGACGCTGAGCCACACTCGACGAAGGAACTGGGAGTTGTTCTCTCTGCAGATGGATTTCCCACCGAATCAGTTGGTACCCTACCTGCTAAGACCAGGATCTGATAGCTTTCAGTCGGGCTGGCTAATGGTTTTCTTCGAGCATGTGGGAGCGTGGAGCCAAAGTCGAAAAGACGAGTTCACAGCGAGCGGTCCAGGTTGACTTCCTTGCCCCTTTGACTGTAATTACAGTGTGTGCCTGAAAATAACCATTTGGTTCTTTTTTAAAGCCACTGTAGTTAGCCTGGCTATTCATTTTCCCTGGGTTGTAGCTCACCTCCAAAACATGTCTTGTGCAAGGCACTGAGCTGGGGCCGGGGGCCATGGGCTTGGTGGCTGCCCTTGAGTTTAATAGGTGTGAGATGTCTAGAAATGACTATAACAATTTCTCACGACCTAACAGCCTGTCCGTTCTGAATGACCGGCTTTATGTTATACTATGGCAGGAGGACTTGGAAAACAGAGCCAGCCATTGGTCCCCGTTTGGGAGAAGTCTCTTTGCTTTAACAGACGTGAGAATCTGTGTGTGTTTACTAGGTTTTACTTAGCCTCCGTCCACGTTCGAATGAACTGTGACTGCATGGTCACACGTCGCCCTCTCTTGTTCCTGCAGTGGGAACGGAGGACTGAAAGTCACTGCCAGCTGAGGAGATGGAGCTTTTCAAAGCTCTGCAGTGCTAGCCCCCTCGAATCGTTAAGGCCATTCAGAGCAGAGTCCAGGAACCTTAAGGTTCCGCTGAGCTGGCTGAGCATTCTAACTTCTCTCTGCCTACGGGCACTCCCGGGGGTGCTCCGACATGCTGAGCGCCTTTGCGTTTTATGTTGACATCAGGTAGTTTGTTACAGAAGCAGTAGTTTTAAAGTCATGACTGTCCTCTTGATCTCAAATAGACAATACTTAGTAAGCAAAAAGGAGAGAAAAGCCCTGGCTGAGTGGCCCAGTTGGTTGGAACATCGTCTCGTGCACCAAAGGTTTCGGGTTTGATTCCTGGTCAGGGCACACACCTAGGTGTTGGGTTCGATCCCTGGTAGGGGTGCATACAGGAGGCAACCGATCCATGTTCCTCTCTCCCTCGCTCTTCCTTTCTCTCTAAGAATCAGTAAGAACATATCCTCAGGTGAGGATTTTTTAAAAAGGGGGGAAGGGAGGTTGCCCAACACAAGAAAAGTTAGAGAAAAAAAAAATATATATATATATCTAAACTAATAAAAGCGGAATAGTAAAATTAACCGTCCCTTCGGGACGCCTACAGCCAATCAGAGTGGCTGTATGCAAATTAGCGCAGCCAAGATGGCGGAGGCCCACCGCAAACTGGTCCTGCCTGAGGAGCAGGGTGGGAGGAGCAAGCAGGCCCCCATGCTGCAGCCTGGAAATAGACAAATCGAGGAGGGTACGCACAGGCAGAAACTTAGCCTCGGTGACCCGAGGTCGGTTCCAGGCCATGGTGGCAGCCACAGGTTCGGGGAGCAGGCTGGCTGACCAGCCCCCGCCCCTGTGGCTGAGGCCTGGGAAGAGACTGTTGGCAGGAGAAGTACTTAACACCCTGCATGCCCAGCTCCTGGGTCTGATCAGCCCGGGCGCCCAGAGAGGTGTGTCCCATCCACAGGGCACTAAGTCCGGGCTGGGGCGGGCACTTAGCACCCTGCATGCCCGGCTCCTGGGTCTGATCAGACCGGGCGGCT
>PVJC01044286.1:0-14166 GCA_004026665.1 Murina feae
GAGTGGCGGCCGCCATGTTGGCTGGGCTAATTTGCATACAGCCGCTCTGATTGGCTGGTGGGCGTGGCTTACCCTGTCTCGGAGAAACGGTTAATTTTAATATTTCGCTTTTATTAGTTTAGATTTTTAATATATATTTTATTGATTTTTTACAGAGAGAAAGGGAGAGGGATAGAGAGCCAGAAACATCTATGAGAGAGGAACATCGGTCAGCTGCCTCTTGCACACCCCCAACCGGGGACATGCTCGCAACCAAGGTACATGCCCTTGACCAGAATCGAACCTGGGACCTTTCCAATCGAACCTGAGCCAAACCGGTCAGGGTCACAATTCCTTTTAAACTTATAAATGTCATCATTACCATAAATATCCATGAAAGGAAATTGTACATTTTCTCCAAAGAGCTATGGCTTAGAGAACAATTCTTATGAGAAAAATACCTCAAAAATTGAAATACCTTTGATAACATGTTTTTTTATAGCTCAGTGTTTTAATTGTAAGAAAGGGAATGAGGGAAGTATAAGAGGCGAGGAACTGAAAAAGAAAGTAAAGCAATGCAAAATAATGACTAAAAAGATTCTTTGACAAAGGCAGAATCATCCTACACAGCTGCTATGAGATCCCAGCACTGCTGTCAGCAACCTGGCAAAGCTACTCTGTCAAATGGATGTACTAGGATTGATCTTTTGTGAAGTAATACCTTTATTAATATAAGCAAACACACCTCTCATTTATTGTAATATAGTGGTGTGGGCTTTTTCTTTCAGTAGTAATGTTTCCCCAACATATAACACTTTCCTTTGATATGTGGGCTGAGTCATAAATTAATGTCACAAATGAATGTCATCTAGATGACGAAGGCAACCACATTACAAAGTAGGAATTGCAACAGTTGAAAGCTATCTACTCTTTTAAAAAAATATATATATATTATTGATTTTTACAGAGAGGAATAGAAAGTTAGAAACACTGACAAAAGAGACACATCAATCAGCTGCCTCATGCACACCCCCCCTGGGGATGTGCCCCCAACCAAGGTACATGCCCTTGACCGGAACTGAACCTGGAACCCGTCAGTTTGCAGGCCAATGCTCTATCCACTGAACCAAACCAGTCAGGGCAAAAGCTATGTACTCTTGAACTCAATGTCGTTATGTCAGATTTTGATATATTAAATAGTTGTTGGAATGTAAAATTGTGGACATTTAAGTTTGCAGTCTTAAAAGTTTTTTCAGTCTTTTCTAGACATTCTGAAATGGAAATGAACAGGTGGATTGAAAATAAAGACAAATGAGTTTAAAGACTTCTTGGCATCTCATAGAGAAGTTGCTGTACGCTGGTGATATTTTAAACAAATCATATATAAATACATTGAACTTGTCTGGAAACAGACTTATTTATTGGGTCTTTATATTTACCTTTGAGACAAAAATAAATAGTTATAGAGGACTCTTGCGCATTACTTACTATAAACTTTCTACTATGTATTCTTTAATCTCCAGCTGGGAGAGAGTGTGTATTTTATGTGACGCTATGAAATTGAGCTCACGCAATCTTAAAATAACAGTATCAGGTCAGAGATTTAGAACACAGTATTATATTAAAAGGTTGGCAGGGAGACTCCTTCTGCTATTTAACTGACTGTAAACGGCATTTCAAACCTTAAATCCAACGGAAACCCAGAAACAATGGAGAGGATGGGCAGATAATTTATGAATATGTTTTTTTAGATATGGAGGTGAACATATTTTTCAAAGTCGAAAAAGAATATGTTTGCTGAATTATATGTTACATGGACATAGCAGTATGCAGAAAGGCTGCTATCATCTCTACAGCTGTATAACACAGCCTCTCCCTTTCCCAAACCCTCACTCAGTAAAGCTTGAAAATAATAGGTTTGTGTGTAATTTGGTAAGAAAATTGGAATCATTTAAAGTTTCAGTTTCAATCTAAAAGAAAAGAAACTGGGGAGATGAGGAAGAAGAGCAAACAAAATGTGGGAAAGTATATATTATGTAATAAAGTATAGTATAATGCAGAGACTAAAGAAGGGTGTGCTGGAAAACTAATGTCTTTGCAATGAAAAGATCTGGATTTACTCCTTGTTGCATCACTGTGTGTGACCTTGAGCAAAGTCACAATGTCTTAAAGGCTCTGTTTCATCTATAAAATGAAATCATAATGGTAGTGTCTTCTACCTTGAAGCATTATTAAAAGGATTAAAGGGATGAAAACCTATGAACTATAAAGCCTCAAAGATGCATAAAGAGCCCTGGATGGTTTGGCTTAGTGGAGGGACTAAAGGGTCCCAGGTTCCATTCCCATCAGGGGCACATGTGCGAGTTGTGGGCTCAATCACAAGAGGCAGCCAATTGATGAGTCTCGCTAATCATTGATGTTTCTGTCTCTCCCTCTCCCTTCCTCTCTGAAATCATAAAAAATATATTTTAAAATGTATAAAGATGAGGCTTATAACCATATTGCACAGTTGAATCTTCAGAAACAGAGGAAAGAGGGGAAAAATGTCTCACAGGCCTTGGAGTCTGATGACCTGGGTTCTTATTTCAATGTCATGGCTAGTAGCTATGACACCTCGAATAGAATAAAGAACTTAATTCCTGCTTTCCTCTCTTTGATAAATGAGCATAACAGACTCAAATTAAAGTATGCAAAGGAACCTACCACTGGGATGTGTTTGACGCCCTCCACTGCCCCAAACTACTTATTAATGTCATCAACGAAGTATTCCCATTGTAGCAACTTTCAACAGATAAAGATGCCAAGGCAAGGCAGGAACAGATAAGGAAACCTTGAGGTAAATCCAATCCAAGTGGGAACCAACAGTTAGACTTCGTACTTTATGCACTTGAGGCTAGGGTATCCATACAATAAAGACATTCAGAGTTGGAGAGAGCACAAGTCAAGTGCCTGTTGGACTTTGGGGACTCGACGGGAGGGACCCTGAAATTAATTAGAGCCGGTTGCCATGGCGACAGTCTCTAGGCAGCGTGGGCTGAGCTCTCTGTAGGGCTTAGAGGATGGGCCTCCGCTGGACCCTGAGCGCGTGCCCGCAGCCAACTTTCCCTCCAGATCCAAGGAGAGGCGCGCTCCGCCCCCGCGCCGCGCACGTCGGCACTCGGCGGCGCGCACGCCTGCGGGAGCCCTCTCCAGGCAACCCAGTGCTGATCGCTCGTGCCGGTGCGGCCGCCAGCCGCCCTTGCGGGACCGAGGCTCACGAGCAGCCCCCTCCCCTTCCTGGGCTTCCCCCCACCCACTTCCCGGTCGGCGCCGGGGCTCGAGCAGCGATGGCCGGCTGCGGTCCTGAGGAGAAAACTTACCGGCGCTTCCTCGAGCTGTTCCTGGGCGAGTTTCGCGGACCCTGCGGCGGCGGCGAGCCGGAGCCGGAACCCGAACTCGAGTCGGAGCCCGAGCCCGAGCCTGAGCCCGAGCCCGAGTCCGAACTGGTCGCGGCTGAGGCGGCCGAGCCTTCGAGTGAGGAGCCCGGGGAGGAGGCGGCCGCGGTAGCCGCGACGGAGGAGGGGGAGCAAGAGCAGGACCAAGACCCCGAACCCGAGGAGGAGGCGGTGGAGGACGAGGCGGCGGCGGCGGCGGCGGGCGAGGAGGAGACAGAGGCAACCCCGGGGCAGTCGGCCGTGCCGCCGCCGCCGCCGCAGCCCCAGCTGCCGCCGCTGCCCCCGCTCCCGCGGCCGCTGTCGGAGCGCATCACCCGGGAGGAGGTGGAGGGCGAAAGCCTGGACCTGTGCCTGCAGCAGCTCTACAAATAGTTAAGTAGCGGGGCTCGCTGGGGGTGGGCCCGCCGTCCCTGCCGCGTCGCCCCTCGAACTGCTCTCTTTTCCGCTCTTCATCCTCCGCCCCCGCGCCTGGCGTCGCCGAAAGCGCCCCCGCCGCTCTGACTCGGGCGGTCGGCTGCGAGCTGCCCACGCCCGCCGCGGCCCCGCGCCCTCCCGCCAGGCCGGGCCCCTTCCTCCCAGTTCACCTCGACCTCGCTCTTCGTGGTCCGCTTCGTAGTCCCTTTCGCCTTCGTGCCTCGGGAGGGCCGGAGAGCTCCCTCTGCCCGGGCCCCTTCCTCCTGGCGCTTTCCTCCCGCCCGGGTCTGCCTCCCCCCGCCCCGCGGTCCGAGTGCCTTGTTGTTTGGCGGCGGAGACGCGCGACTCGGTTCTAGGCTGAGGGGTGCCTCCCGCGTAACCGCAGCCACAGCGCTGGCCCCGGCCCGCGGCCGCAGGAGACAGGTTGGCGTAGATCCTTCCGTCGGGCGCTCCCCGCTGGAAGGGAAGAGCTCTCGATGCCTCGTACGCTGGAGCCTCGTATCCCAGTTTAAAGATATTTGATAACTCGGCACTGAGGGGAGTGAGGTGAAATTGATGGGGGGGGGGGGCAAGCAAAATTTTACAAGCGAGCCTTCAGATGAAAGACACCTGAAAAAGCCCAAATTCGTTAAAGTGGGAAAGGCAGGCTGCTTTGATAAAATTGCAATTAGGTGCAGTGTTTTCAGTCCATTAAGTAGATGGGGTCGGAGAGAGAAAGCAGATGGCTTAGCCACACGGATGAAAGTCGAAAATAGAAAGGTCAAGGCTTTGCCTTTCATCCCAGTTCTGGTTTTTATGGGCTTGAAATAGAAACGCGTCTCTTTCTAAATGGAATTGTTCTGACATAATGACAGGAGAATACTAAGAAGTGTCGGGAAACATTGGTAAACGTGGGAATCTTTTGCCATTCTGCTGATGGTTGTAATGAAAGGTGTTAACTTTGGTCCCCACAAAAGTTTTCTCCTGCAAGATGCACTGCAATTAAATCCAAATTCACTTCTTGGATCCTCTCAAAGGCCTAAGTTAAGAGAAAGGCCTGGAAAGTGAATGTTTTGTCTTCATTCAACCTAACAGATAGCTGATCAAAAATGTCCTGTTCAAGCTTAAGCTTATCAATAGGTAAGAAACATTTAACATATTGCTGTAGAAATGGACTGTGTTGATGTTCCACACTTTATAAGCATTTAAATTTAAATTTTGAAATACTCTTCGATTACCAAAGTAATGTTTTTTGGCGAGTGAAAAAAATGGCATGTAATGCCATCACCCATGTGATATTACAAACAGTATTAACATTTTACAGTCTTTCTTGTGTTTGTAATTTGCCATTGAAAAGGGCTTCCGAAATGTCATTTTTAACACTATATGAAAACACTTAAAACTTTTTTTAAAAAACAAAATGAAAACGTGTAATAAAGTGGAAGAACTTACTCAGAATCGGACTGATTCTATTTGGACAGTTCTTACCTTTACAAATGCTATTGCAGAATTTAAAGAGAGAAACATTAGAGAAGTTCCATTAAAAAGAGAGTCATTAGTTCAGAATAACTATAAACACTTGTCATTCAGGGCTTTTAAAAGAATGAAATCTGTTCTAGCCCATTGGCTCAGTGGATAGCTTGTCCACCTGGGTCTTTGAAGGGTCCCAGGTTGGGTTGGATTAGAATCATCAAGGGCCAATCAACGATTCTCTCTCATCATTGATGTTTATGTCTCTTTTTCCCTCTCCCTTCCTCTCTGAAAATCAATAAAAAAATATATATATATTTTTTTAAAAAGAATGAAATCTGTATAAAGATGATGACAATTAGATGTGTGTTTTTCCATATCGAAGGGCAGTGAGATTTGTTTCGGTAAATGTGTAAACTAGAAAAAGTATTCAAATAATACAATGTCTGTGTAATGAAGAATAAAGTTTGAATTTGAAGTGAACTACCAAAATTAAAGTTGGAAGATATTATTTTGCTTTAAATAAAATTTTGTCATTTATACTGTGTTTTGTGCAGAGGCCATTAACCTATTTTTTATTCATATATAAAATGGCTGGTTTGTTTGTGTAAACTAACTTCAAGATTTTTTAAAAGTATATTTTATTGATTTTTTTACAGAGAGGAAGGGAGAGGAATAGAGAATGAGAAACATCAATCAGCTGCCTCCTGCACACCCCCCACTGGAGGGATGTGCCCACAACCAAGGTACATGCCCTTGACCGGAATCGAACCCGGGACTCTTCAGTCCATAGGCCAACGCCCCATCCACTGAGCCAAACCGATCAGGGAAAGATTTTTTTTAAAAATATTTTTTATTGATTTTTTACAGAAAGGAAGAGAGAGGGATAGAGAGCTAGAAACATCGATGAGAGAGAAACATCAATCAACTGCCTCCTGCACACCCCCCACTGAGGATGTGCCTGCAACCAAGGTACATGTCCTTGACCGGAATCGAACCTGGGACCCCCCAGTCCACAGGCCAACGCTCTATCCATCAAGCCAAGCTGGCCAGGGCTAACTTCAAGATTTTTAACAGATAAATAAAAAACTAAAAAAAAACACCAAAAAAACAAAACCAACCCCACAGAACTTAAAAATACTTTTAACGCTTTGTTTTTATTTTATTTATAAAAGGAAATCATATCACTTAGTCACAAAAATCAATATTGGAAGACATGGTAGGGGTAGATCATTTTCTGCCCAAGCACTTTATTTTACAGATGAGAAAACTATGGATTCAGGTTCTGAAATGACAGATTATGTACAAATAATTTCAGCATTTCTCAATACAAAACTTCCCAATTTGCCAAGGTTGTGGGTTTGATGCCTGGTCAGGGCACATACAAGAATCAACTAATGAATGCATGCTTAAGTTCTTAAGTGAAATAACCTGAACTATATCTTCACCAATTTGATAGTTGGGACTAGTGTAAGAAGAAATTAACAGTGTTTAATGCCAGTTTCATAAATCTCTAGTGTGTTTT
This sequence comes from Murina feae, assembly GCA_004026665.1. Taxonomy (NCBI): domain Eukaryota; kingdom Metazoa; phylum Chordata; class Mammalia; order Chiroptera; family Vespertilionidae; genus Murina; species Murina feae. The sequence continues at coordinate 6,802 of PVJC01044286.1, forward strand.
TCTGTCAATATTTTCTGTCAGTATTTTAGAAGTATACAATATGTAGCTGCTAAATGTACTAATCTTTGTAAAGGTTTATGTAATTAAAAAAATTATAAAAAAAGAAAAAAGAAATCTTTGGATTGATTATGGAGTTGATTCATCTTAATAATAAACACAATTGCTAGCAAAAAAAAAGTACTTCTCAATACTGTTTTTCGTATACAGTAGTTGAAAATTTGCTTTTAAAAAAACAAAGGTTTTTTTTCAACATTTTGCTTCTCAAAAGACTCTTAGAATTAAGAACAGCAGATATATTTATTCATCATTTTGGTAGATTCAAAGCCCAGGACTAGCTTGAGATAAGCATTTACTTAGGTAAATGAAGGATCAAGTTTTAAACATAGTTATAATTAACAACATCAGTTTTTCAGAGCAGTATTTAGGATAATGTTTTTGCCTTTAGTCTTAAAAATGGGAAATATGTACTTAGATATTCCTCTACTAGATAACAACAAGTAACATTTTGAAAGAAAAATAATGAAATATTTTCTAATGACATGATATTAGGATTTCTGAGGTGAGTGAGAGATTCTCTCTTAAAAGGGGGTAGTGACACCCAGCCCGCATGGCGCAATGGTCTACCGATGAGCCAGGAGATCAGGGAACATGCCTAGATTGGGGGTTTGATTCCCAGTGTGGGGCATGCAGGAAGCCACAGATCAGTGATTCTCTGTCATCATTGAGGTTTCTAATCTCTCCCTCTCCCTCTCTGAAATCAGTAAAAATATATTTTTTAAAAAGTGAGATATTTTATAGCTTTGAAATAATTTGCAAATAAAAATTTTATAACTGGTCTTACAGTGGATGTGAATATGAGGCTACTTGTATAGGTTACATGGGTCAATACTATGCATTTTATTTCTTTGTATTATACTGAGGATAAATCTATTTTAATCTGGAAGAACACTCTTAAGTTGTTACTAGAGGTACATGTCACTACGTTTTTAGAGCAGTATTTCCTCAGTTATGCATTTGTCTGCATGGATTTCTCAAGGCGGGGGAAGACAGATATCCCAGCTACTAGTTGAAAATTATCATGCTGGCAAAGTTAAGTAGTTCCAGATGGCTTACAGTAGTAATGAGGGGTGTGTATTTTAAAAAGGGCTTGGAAAATAAAATCATTGATTAGAGATACTAATAATTGAGTTATATCGAGTTATCCTATACAATAAAAGGCTAATATGCAAATTAATTGAACGGCAGAACAACCAGTTGATATGATGCGCACTGCAGACACTCAATGCAGGAGCTGCCTCCTGATGATCAGTGTGCTCCCACAGGAGGAGTGCTGCTCAGCCAGAAGCCGGGCTCATGGCTGGAGAGCCCAGTGGTGGTGGCGGGAGCCTCTCATGCCTCCGCAGCAGCGCTAAGGATGGCTGACTGCTGGGGAGCGGGCCTAAGTTGCCAGTCGGACATCCCCCAAGGGCTCCCAGACTGCGAGAGGGTGCAGGCCGGGCTGAGGGATCCCCCCTGTCCACCAGGGAGTACACAAATTTTGTGTACCGGGCATCTAGTGTGAATCATAATGACTTTGAGATCCGAAAACCATTAAACTTTGTCTCACAAAGTTGAAAAATACATGGATGGAAGTTAAAAGTAATCATTTAAAACTACATATTTTTTCTTATTCTAAAGTAACTAGAGGCCCAGTGCATGAAATTTGTGCACAGGTGGGGTCTCTAGTGGCTGCTGACTGGTGCCTCCCTTCCCCAGCTGCCAGCTACTAGTCGAGGTCTTCCTTTGTTTCACGACGCCCCCTGGTGGTCAGTGCACATCATAGCAAGCAGTTGAACTCCCAGTCTCCTGGTCGAACTCCTGAGAAGGCACTTTGCATATTAGGCTTTTATATATAGAGAGATGTTCATTTTAAGAAGAAAATGACATTAGCAAAAAAAGAAGAAAATAAATACCAACCATTCAGTGTTAACTATACTTTTCAGGTTCTTCTACCTCTCAGGCTGCCACTTATTCTCTGAGTTTTTAATACATTCCTTTTTCTTTTATTATTGGTCTTTGTTTCTTTTATTATTGGTCTTTGGCCTTTCAAGCCTGGTTGACTTGTCTCCCTTAGCTTTGGTAATTGTAGTAATGCTAATGTACCCCGATTTTATCTCCATCCCTGCTTTGACAGATAATGGAACAGTCTACATAGATGTCTAAAATGCTTTTCAAATTAAACTGCCCAAAATGGAGTTCAGTCCACCAACTGCAACCTGGGTATGCACCCTAACTGGGAATCGAACCTGCCACCTTTTGGTGTATGGGACAATGCTTCAAGCAACTGAGCCACACCAGCCAGAACTGATTTTTCTTAAGAGTATGTTTCTAGTATTGGACTATGTTAAAAGATATTGACATATCTTTTAAAGATGTTAAGAAAGATTTTATTCAAGAGGAACCACTGCAGTGGGGGAGAAAGAGGCCCAATTCTGAGACTAATTAAAAAAAATTTTTGAGAGAGAGAGAAACATGGATTGGTTGCCTCCCTTATGTGCCCTGACCTGGATTCGAACCCATAACCTGCCTTTTGGTGTACTGGAAGAAGCTCTCATTCAATGGAGCCACCTAGCCAGGGCAGCTATGAGACATTTGATCATAGTTTTAAAATGTCCTCTAATAAGGTTTTGCTAGTTTACCCTCTAAGCAGATATCTACTCTAATAAAAGAGTAATATGCAAATTAACCATCACTCAGAGACACCTAAGCCATGCTCACCAGTCAATCAGAGTGGCTGTATGCAAATTAACCAAGCCAAGATGGAGGCCAGCAGCCAAGGAACTAGAGCAAACAGGAGGCTTCTGTTGCAACTGCCTGCCTAGGCCTGCTGGATCTCTGCTCAAGGCAACAATGTTTCAATTATAGAAGCCACGGAGCTGAAACAAACAGGAGGCTTCCATACCTGCCTAGGCCTCTGCTCAAGGTAACAAAGTTTCAATTATAGAAGATAAATAAACCCCAGAAACCTGATTCCAGCCAGCCTCACTGGGACGTTGGGTCAATGGCAGCTGTGGGCAGCCTGAAAACGGCCCTCAGCCCCTCACCCAGGCTGCCTAGGCACCCCAGTAGGGACCTGAACTCTGAGGGGGATGTGGGCAGCCAGAAAACGGGCCCTCAGCCCCTCCCCCAGGTTGGCCAGGCACACCAGCAGGTGGACATCCCCCAAGGGGTCCCAGACTGGAGAGGGCACAGTCTGGGCTGAGGGACCCTCCCCCAAGTGCACAAATTTTTGTGCACCAGGCCCCTAGTATATAAGAAAAAATTTCCTAATATGCCAAGGTTGTGGGTTTGATCCCTGGTCAGGACACATACAAGAATCAATTAATGAATGCATAAATAAATGGAACAACAAATCGATGTTTCTCTCACAAACAAACAAACAAACAAATAATAAAGCCCAGCTGCCATAGCTCAGTGGTTGAGCATCAACCTATGAACCAGGAGGTCAGGGTTCGATTCCCTGTTAGGGCACATGTCTGGGTTGGGTTGTAGGCTTGATCCTCCAGTATGGGGCGTGAAGGAGGGAGACAGCCAGTCAATGATTCTCTTTCATTATTGATGTTTCTCTCTCTCTCCCTCTTTCTTCCTCTCTGAAATCAATAAAAAATAAAATAATACATATTAAATAAAAAGATTATTGGTATTATGAAATAATGTAAACCTTTAGAAAATAATGGAAAATAATAAAGCAAAACCCATATACCCACCATGCAGTTTCAACAAATTATCATAATTGTTTAAGATTATTTTAAGGAAATAAAAATTTCATATGGAATTGAAGACTTTATTGTCATTATCTTCTCTGAATTTATTCCTTTTTCTTTTCTTCCCAGAGATAATCTGGAAATTCTGAGACTCTATTTTTCTGATCTATATTTTTATGCTTTTACTACAAATGAGTTTGTAGATATTTTTTCCATTTTATGCTTTACTAACCCTGTAATGATTCTGATTTTTCAATTTCAGTATTAATTATTGAAGTAGTCAAGGACACCTGTTTTCTATACAGTTAACTCCTAATGTAGTAGTTATCTACTCAACATAATGTCTCTTTGGGCAAGAATTCCTTTTTAATTTTAAAAAATTAAATAAAATGAGAAATATTTTTGCTCAGGTTGGAGTCTGTATTAATGTCATGTATCTAGTATGAGATTTGTTAGAAGCCAGTAAAATACATACTGGTTATAATAATCAGTGGGTTATATAAATTAACACAAAGCAATGACCATTTGTATTCTACAAGTGTCATGGTATATTGTTTCCCACCATTGGGTTCATATTCTATAACATAGTTTGGAATCATTATCATTATAAAGTTCTTATTCCTTTGAATGATGAATTTAAAAATGGCTCAAAGTAAAGATTGTACTTCAGAGTCAGAATTCCATTTTATATGTTAAAATATTCAGTTTATGTTGACATATAATACTAAAGCAAAACTATCCTTGACTATCAAGGAAAGGAGGAAGAAATAGGACAAATATTATATCAGCTTTTAGGGCAGATTTGTAAAAATAATTTGAAGATTAAAATATGTTGAAGATCAAATATAAAATGAAACCACTCTTAGAAAGAGGCCTTACCAATACTCTTACTCAAGGCAGCTAATTAAACATTACAATGAAAAGGTCCATTAAATATTACATTAAGTAACTAATCTATTTTTATATTCTTAAGTCAAAATTTCCAGACCATGAAACAATTTCTTCTCATTTCCTTAAGGAGTATAAAAGTTTTTAATTAAATTTTGCTATGTTTAAAAATTTCCTCAGTTTTAAAAAGTTGTTTATTTTACTATAACTTTTCTAAGTGGTTGTTTAAAGATAGCCTTATGTGTGACTTGGTAATTTTGTGGTTAATATACACTGAGTGGCCAAATTATTATGACCACCTGACGTTTGTAGACAAATAAGCTATAGTTTTGCGCTGAAGTTGCTAGAGGGCCAGACCATTATAAATAGGGAAGCAAATTGTTTACCACAACAGTAGAAGTGATTTTTTTCTGAAGATATGGGTAAACAATGTGATTTAACAGCCTTTGAACATGGGATATATTTGAATGTAAGTGGCCAGATTATGACCACCTGACGTTTGTAGGCAAATTAGCTGTACACTGCATCATATGGGATATGGAAGCCGAAGGCCTGTTCGAACACCTTTGCTGTCTGCAGTTACCAAGATAAAACGTCTCCAATTCACATAAGAACACAAGGATTGGACAGTTGAGCATTGGAAAAAAGTCATATGGTCCGATGAATCACGTTTCCAGTTTCATCATGCAGATGGCAGAGTGAGAATTTGATGGAAACAGCATGAAAGCATGCACCCCACATACATAAGTACAACCCTTCAAGCTGGTGGGGGCAGTGTTACGGTTTGGGGCATGTTTTCCTGGCATGATTTGAGCCCTTTAATTCGTGTGGAACAATGTCGGAATAGCACAACATACCTAAGTATCATTGCTGATCCAGTTCATCCTATCATGTTGATGGTTACCCTATCATGTTGATGGCATATCCCAATGGAGGTGGCTTCTTCCAACAAGACAATGCGCCATGCAATGTATGTATTTTTTTTAGTGGAGAATTTGAAGACTTTAGGCCTAGTCCTCTTCTTTTCTTTGCCTCTCAATCTCTGGCGACAGTAGCAGGGAGTTAGGGTGAACAAGTTGGTCATTCTTTTATTTTTTTTAATACACGTTTTATTAATTTTTTTGCAGAGATGAAGGGTGAGGGATAGAGAGTTAGAAACATCGATGAGAGAGAAACATCGATCAGCTGCCTCCTGCACACACCCAACTGGGGATGTGCCTACAACCAAGGTACATGCCCTTGACTGGAATCGAACCTGGGACCCTTCAGTCCGCAGGCTGACGCTCCATCCACTGAGTCAAACCGGTCAGGGCTGGCTGGTCATTCTTTTAAAGTACTATTATGAAAGACAAATCCTGTCAGCTAAAATGTTAAGGCAGATTCATTGAATTTGCCTTCAGATAAAATATTTGACAAATTTAGTTTTGACCAATGACCCAGACAGAGCTCACCCAACCAGCCAGATCAGCTGAATTAATCATAATAATGCGGTGGCAAATGCTTCATCTAAGTTGCCTTCATATTCTTAAAATTGAAAATTTTCGTAGACCACAGAAATGGACTATTAAACCTAACATACAATGTGCATCTGTTTTGGACTGAAAGATGGCATAGTAAAAGCAATTTAATGACCTTTCTCTTTTTTTATGGTGATAGACATACAGCTCCAGCTTTACACTCTTACTGAAGATCAAACCCATATTTCCAAGATAATATAGAAAACATGATCACTTTTCATTTTGGTACACCCACATGAAGATTCTGCCTCTTTTTTCATCAAATGGCACTTCTTTAGAATCTCTAAAAATTCATTGTCATTATTTTCCATCCCTCCTCCCCCATTCAGTTATTCCCCAAGTTCATTGTCACTTTTTAAATTGTGTCTCAGGTTCTCTCCATTCTTATTGCAGCCACCTCAGTTCAAGTTTTCATTATTGTGCCTTCTATTTGCTTTCCTGCTTATTCTTCTCTCTAGTAGATTAAATTTACACCTACTTTCATCAATGTCTTTCTGAGCTAATCCCAAAACTGCAAAAGTCAATTGCTAACCTTTCTGTCTCAATGTAAGATGTAGCCAGAAGAATCAGCTATCACCGTGTAGTTCTTTTCTTGATAATTTGACATCCACCTGCTGTCAAAACAAAAGGCATCTTTATCCTTATACTTTTTAAAAAATATATCTTACTGATTTTTTACAGAGAGGAAGGGAGAGGGATAGAGAGTTAGAAACATTTATGAGAGAGAAACATCGATCAGCTGCCTCATGCACACTCCCCACTCGGGATGTGTCCAAGGCATGTGCCATTGACCAGAATTGAACCCGGGACCCTTTATTTTTTATTTTTTTTATTTTATTATTTTTTAAAATTTATCTTTATTGTTCAGATTATTACAATTGTTCCTCTTTTTTCCCTCATAGCTCCCCTCCTCCCATTTCCCACCCCAACTTCTGTCCTTGCCCCCCCACTGTCCTCATCCATAGGTGTACAATTATTGTCCATTCTCTTCATGCACCCCCAACACCCTTAACCCCCGAAAATTGTCCATCCACTCCATTCTATACCTCTGATTCTATTCTATTCACCAGTTTATTCTGTTCATCAGATTTTTATTCACTTGATTCTTAGATTCACTCGTTGATATATATTTGTTGTTCATAATTTTTACTTTACTTTTTCTTCTTCCTCATTCTCAAAGGATACCTTTCAGCATTTCATATAATACTGGTTGGGTG
>PVJC01044287.1:0-14162 GCA_004026665.1 Murina feae
TGTTTAATAAAAGGACTCCTCCCTTTCTCCATGAAGCGTGCTTGGCATTTCTTTGCTCTTCTGTAGCATATGGTCCCCTGACCATGAACCTACCTGGAATCTACTGCTCCGGGTGAGTGGATGGGGTTTGGGGCCCAAGGGCCCTGGACAGGCCTCCGGAAGGTGCCTGCTGCTGATTTTAACAGAATTGAACCGAGGGGAACTCCATGTACTCCTGGACCTCAGCCCAGGACCCAGCCGGCATCTGGAGAAATCGGATGGACGCCTCTAAACCTGTCCACAGAATCTGTACGGTAGGGGCCTCAGACAGTCAGCCCACTCCTAGTGAGTGGAAGAGGGAACTTGATCACTTCCCTAGAAGTCATAGGACTTCGTCAGGTAATCAGGAATCAGGACTTCGGAGGTGAATGAATTCAGATTCTATTAAAGAATTATGGGTTCACTCTTCTGCTTATTTGCTACCGAGAAGGAGGGGTGGTGGGGGCTGGACACAGCCTTAACTTCTCCGGTAGATTCTCACCGAGACATTGGTCGAGAATTCTGGTCTGGGGCATCTGGGGAGCCAGGTATTACTGGCTCAGCTCCAGTCTGGGCTAGTCTGAGAGAATGTGATTTTCTGCTCTGTGTGAAAGCAAAAGCTACTTTGATTTTCTGTTTGCTTGTTGCTCATCTGGTTAAACGTTTGATTTGCTGAAAAATTTCTGTCTGTTTGTGTACCTTGATTTGCTCTGTGATTTTGCTGTGATAAGTTGAAATTTTGGAATTCTGGGGTAGATTTAAAAGGTATTCGTGGCTTTTCCTGTCTGACTGAGACATTCAGGAGTGGGGCTCACAGCTCCGCAGGGCGGAGAGATTTTATGGGCCCTGCCCCCTGCTGTGCTGAATTAAGAATCTTGTCTTTCAGGAAACCCTCCAGGCTTTTAGTCCTCTGCTTTCTTTTCCAGGCTAAGAGTCATTTTCCCCACAGGTCGGACCCCAGTCTCCAGGAGGGAGGCTTGCTATAGTGACTGATGAAAGTTTTCTCTGAAACTCCTGCTGTTTCTATTTCTCCCCTCTTTAGGAATTGTCTTCCTCTCACTCACAATAGGAAATAATACAGGCCAGTGTCGATTGGCTTGCTGGTTAAAAGAAAACAGCGGGCCCTGGAATCTGTAAAAATGGTTGGGAATGAAGCTGGTTAATTGTACTGAAAGAGTTTGGTACCTATTGCTGCTAGCAAAAGGGGCTGGTATCCTCTTCCAGTGCAGGCCCTTGGAAGAAGCCTGATCACTGTTCTTCCATGGGAGATGTGTATGAAAGCAGGGGCCTGGTACCCAACCTCTTACCACAGGAGCACTCTGTAATATGCAGGGCTGTTTCTAACTACAACTCTGGCTGTTTTGGACTAGCAGCTTATGGCAGGACTCTGTAACTAGTAAGCAGGGTTAACAAAAGAACAAAGGAAAGGTGCCCTCCTTGGACCCAGAAGGGAGCCTGCAGGAGTTTGAAATTCTCCAAGAGAGAAGAAGTCTGACTGAGGGACTGGCTGAGACCCCATTGTATTGGGAAGGCCAGAGACTGCATATTGAACCTGTAGAGTGCAGTTTGCTAGGCAGAGGTCCAAGTTCAGTTGTATAGGGGTTAAGCTACCTGTACACAGCGAAGCAACTTTCTCCCGTGCCAGAATACATTTTGGGGAATTGGACAGACTGTGTTTGTGGCTGGAAAGAGGAACCAGCCGCTGCAAACAGTCCTGACAGTGGCCTGCTGAAAACTGTATAATAGACTTAAATGATGCTGCATCTTCATGGACATGGCTCCAGAGAGACAAGGACAATTTTGCCTAGTGTGGGAAGGTCAAGAATAGACTTTAGTCATCTCCCTAAGATATTTGTATAGCCTTACTATGTGTCTTATTTAGTAGCAGAATATTTAGCTGTCAGAAGCAGCCACAGTGCCAATGTTATACTTCATTATGTAAATATATAATTTTAATTTTCTTACAGATTTAAATGCAGTTGTCAAAAGGGCAGGTGCCCAACTGGGCAAAGAAGAATACCCATCATATTTTGGTCTCTATTGAGAGACAGTTAGCAGCCTGTTTACTGTCTTGCAGGCCTGTATGACCATGCCCATGTCAGGGGTGGTACAAACCTGAACTTTAGGAAAGTTGGAGTGATCTCTTTAGAACAGAGGGAAGTAGTGAAATGGTGAGTACTAGCCCTCTGTTACAGGAATTATAGACCCTGTGAGGTCCTGTGATATGTGAGACCCTATAAAGAAATAAAGCTCCCTTAGTCCATTCTGAGAGGACAAGTCAAAGAATGGGAGCCCTACTACAGGGACAGCTGTGACTATCTGTTTGAATATAGATACACTGTACATTTCTTCTTACTATTTGAAGAAATTTATATCACTCTGAAGAGTCCATGAAAAGAACTGACAAGGAAAATCAGAAGTTCTTAAAGCAGGTCAGTATATTTTTCTCCTTATATAATTTCTCCAAAATTTGGCAATGCTTAATAAATCATGGCAGTACATTTCTTTGCATAAATTCAATAAGACCGGTTTCCAATAGTGGTTTTATTGACTGGAGTATCATGTTTTAAAGAGCCCTGTCTGAACTCTGAAGTCTAGAAGCCAATAAGAGTGCCACAGAAAAAGCCTGGTATACTGCTTGGGAGCCCTGAAAATGGCTGGCACTGGAGCATCAGGCCCATGCCCTACCATCACTGGCAGTTGATCAGAGTAGAAGGGGAGCAATAAGGGCACCTTTGCGTCCCTTTGGAACCCCCATGCACTCTGGACCGAGACAAGTAGGAGGGCTACTGAGATGGGCCTTAAACCTAGGGCATAGGCCCGGGTGGAGTCTCACCTAGGGCATAGGTGAGAGATTCACCTAACTCAGCAGATACTGCAGGCAGGCCTGATGGCAGCTGGATGGCTTGGCTTCCAGCCCTACAGGGAACACTAAGATTCAATCATGAAATTCTGGCAAAGGTAGTCAGTTACCATTCTTGTTATGTTTATGCAAACAAATTGAATACAATAGAAAAAAATTGGTCTTAACTTGGCTCTTTCAATAAACATAGAGGTAATTTGGAGGAGAAAAATTCTGTTTTAATAGAGTTTAAAACTGAAATTTTTCCCCCCTTCCACTAAACCATTCATTACAATTTGTCTGTGCCAGACCACAAGCCCACCTCCTTCTGTGCCCAGGCCGCATCATTCCTCTGACAGACAGCCGGGATCTTTTGGTTCTGAGAGAAAACTCTGCCCCTCTTCAGCATGAAGCAGCTACAGAAGAGAGCTCAATGTCCATTTTCCCTAAAGAATTCAGAGCCAGGATCCTTGAGGTAATATTGTAGGCAGTTAGACAGACATGAGCAGAGCAAGAAAGATGGGCTAACTAGTGCTACCAGATGTAACTAATTCTTTCCACCTTTACGTATGTGAGACAAGGGCATAGTCAAAGAGGTCCTTGCCCTAAGTCTTGGGCTTTGGAAAAGACCAGTAGCCTACTTGTCCAAGAGACTCAACCCTGTTGCATCCAGTTAGCCTTCTTGTACTGCCTCTGGGCAGTAGCAGCCACAGCTATGCAGTGGGGAGCACACTGGAGTGCTAGATGTCAAATGCTTGAGTCATCCAATTTTAGGCTCTTCTGCTACCAGCCTCCTTCCTGATGATGACCTTGAAAAACCTCTACATAACTGTTTAGAGGTCAAGGACTTTGTAAAGACAGCCCACCTGAGCTTCACTGACACCCCACTGGCATCAACTATTCATGAAGGGAGCAGTTTTGTCCAAGGAGGAATCAGGTATGAGGGGGTGGTGGTGGTTGCTTTGGACCAAACCATCTGATCTCAGGCACTCACCCGCAGGACTTTGGCCCAGAGGGCCAAGTTGATTGCCCTTATTCAGGCTCTTTGGTGGGCAAGAGAAGAATCAATGACAATTTGTGCTGATGGTGGGTATGCAATTGCAACAGCTCATGTGCAGAGAGCTGTTGCAGGGTATGGGAATGTCACAGAAGCAAGGGACAACTGAGTCACAGACAAAGCAGCCTGGAAGGCTGCCCTGGAAACCAGTGGGGCCTCTACAGATTTTGGTGGGTAAAGACTGAAATTCTTAACTAATTTTTATTCAAGTTCTTACAGGCTTTGCAGCCTGCCCATAGGGCAGTCCAGGAGCATGGAGCACGTCCAAGAAGTTCTGCCTTCCAACCTGATGACTCTGTTTGGGTAAAGACCACCCAAGGACTGACTCCTACCCGGAGGGGACCACATACCATCATCCTGACCATCCCCACAGCTCTCAAGGTTGCAGGACTGTATACCTGGTTACCAGAAATACCCCCTGAGGATTCATTGCTCAAGGTACAAGAAGGCTAAAAGAAGCTTGTGGGACAATGTGGGGGGAGGGGGGTTGGATAAAGAGGAAGCTGGTCTTTGCAAGGAATGTCAGGAACTAAAACCAAACAAAGGGCTGCCCTGAGGAAGGGCAGGGGGGGTTTTGTCCTGGCACCAGCACAAGAGTGAGATGTGGCCTTGCACCTGGGGGCATTCAAGGGGGAGGTGGAACCATATTTGCAAAGCAAAGACCCTAGAGGCTTATAAAAAGCGAAGCCTCTGTGTATTGCTCACTTTGATTTGGAAAATCCTTCCCAGGGACCATTAGTTAACCAATGTTTAATAAAAGGACTCTTTCCCTTTCTCCATGAAGCGTGCTTGGCATTTCTTTGCTCTTCTGTAACAACCTGGCCCTCCCTCTGCAGGGCAATCATGGGGTAATGGCCAGAAAGTCAACCCACATTGCACCCGCTTTGGCTGGCCTGGTGCCAGTGGGTGTCATAGTGTGGTCCCGGATGGTCGTCTGGATGGTCATTCTGCTGTTTGGCCATTTGGTCAATTTGCATATTACGCTTTTATTATATAAGATGAGTAAACTAAGATGAGAGGGCCTATGGGATGTGCCAGGTCCCAGCCAGTCAGGTACAGTCCCCACCCTGAAACTCATGCTGTCCTGAAAATGAGGCACATGGACGGAAGACCTCCTTCTCAGACTTTGCTGAGCACCAAGTCACACAGAAAACTGTCAAAATGTCCATTGGATTCAGCAGCTCTGGGGTGCAGCCCAAGACTCTGCATTTCCCACAAGGCCCGCTTGGTGTGTGCTGTGGCCCAGGCACGCTTCAAACACCGTGGCACACACCAGCATGACCTTTTGGGGATCACTCCCCACCTCTCCTTGTCCTCACCTGGGAGCAGGAGCCCCAGAGAAGGAGCTGCCTGTCCCTTCCATGTGAGGAGATTGTGAGGTTCTAACTGTGGCCACTGCACTCCTATCATCTCTTCAGAGCTTTGCCCAGGGGCTGCCACCTGGGACCTGCGACTTCTCATCTCCCTGGGCTCCCCAAGGTACTGAGGTCAGCTGGCTTTCTCCCAGTGTGTCCAACTTTACAGACAGCGGGATCCAGAAAACATGAAGTCTGTATCCCTCTCTTCCCAGGAAGCCCTGGGTGAAGAACCAGACCCTTACTGGCCTCTCGGCTCCTGGCTCTCGCTGCTCATTGGCAGTGAGTGTCTGATGATGCTGCCCACACCCTCCAGCTTCCACAGAGCCGTCCACTCACCCAGCAAGCACACGGGAACCCTGCTCACCTGTTCTTGATATCCTTTCCCCTTCACTTGTGGCTCAAAGCGAGCTGGACCAAGGCTAATAACCCCCAAAGGACCACTCGTTGGGGCACCTTCACTGAAATTCTGGTCACCTCTTCCCCTGTCCAACCAGGTGAGCTTGCCTCACCCTCTCATTGGAAATGCCCCCAAACATGCCCATTCATCAGCTGCCAGCAGGTTGGGCTCTGCCTCTGAGCCCATCCCTTTCAGAATAGCATTCCCTCCCTATAGAGGCCCTCACAGACAAGCACTGATAAAGAATAAATCTCTTTCAGAGAAGAAAGTGGGCTGGTATGTCCGTGGGAAAGGCCCTACAGACACAGGCAGGATGGATGGCAGGTGGGTGCAGCCATGGGCTCTAATTAACTTATTGTTCTCTGGCTCCGGCGGGGTTATGGATGAGTTCCACAGGGCGGTCCACTTAACCTGAGCATCCTGGTTCCAATCTATTACTCCTTCGCTGGCTTCAGCCTACAGCTTGGCCTGGTGTGGAGGGGCTGAGTGTGGGCAAAAAGCCAAGAGAGCTCAATCTCAGATGCTCCCCAAATGCAGGTGTCCAGCTTGTTTCCACCTCACAGATGAGCCTCCTGGACACCTGGGCCTGGTCCCTCAGGGGGCAAAGAAACACAACCCAAACGGGCAGTCTCTGATTGGAGGTTCCATCCATACAGCCTCCCAGACAAACTCAAGGGAGTCCGCCCTCCAGGCTGTGGGGGCTGCTTCAGGATCCCTGGCTGGCAGAAAACAATTGAAACCATTTTAATGAGGACTCCTAAGCCAAGTCTTTCATTTGCATATCACTGAAAAGTCTTGCTATCGTTTGATAATTTTTTCATGTGTAAACCATTGTCTGAGGGCTTTTACTTTCAAGGGTGTAAATTGTACAAGACTTAGCTCTCACCCTGATGAAGAAGCAGGTGAAGAAAATAAGAAACGCTCTCCAAGTCTCAAGATCACTGCACCAAGGGCACCTCCACGGGAAGCCGACATGAGGTGCGAAGGCAACAATGTCAGGAGCAAGGCTTACATGGGTGGCGAAGTGGCAACAGGCAGGCTGGCTGTGAGGGCGGCCCAGCAGAGGGGCCCCAGGGAGGGAAAAGGTGGGGTAACAGGAGCATCTAATCTAATAAAAGCCTAATATTGAAATTGACTGTTTCTTCGGGACGCATAAGCCACTCCCACCAGCCAATCAGAGCCGCTGTATGCAAATTAACCCAGCCAAGATGGAGACTGGCAGGGCGGCTCTACGCTGGGGACATCCGTAGCTGGCACACCTGTGCCGGGTGTGTTAGCTCAGTGGGGTAGGTCCACCCCAGGGGCCTCCTCGGGCGTCCAGGAGCGCCCGTCCTGAGTCCGCTGCCTGGCTTCGCCCCCCGGGGGGTCTCCTCAGGACATGCGGGAGCGTCTGCTGCACAGTGCGGAGTATCTGTAGCCAGTCCACTGGCCAGCTCCACCCCGGATGTGTTCACTCAGCAGCAGGTGTTCACTCCACCAAGGGATCCTGCACCAGCATCCACCCCAGACTCACCACCCAGCTCTGTGCCTGGTGTGTCCTCTCAGAGGTGGGGGCCCACCAGACGTGTGGGATCGTGGGCCGCCCAGTGGGAAACGTCCATGCCTGCACTCACCAGCCCTCCCACCCCCCAGTACAAGAACCCTGAAGGGGCTGTGGGCAGCCTGAAAATGGCCCTCAGCCCCTCACCCAGGCTGGCCAGGCACGCCAGCAGGTAGACATCCCCCGAGATGTCCCAGACTGCAAGAGGGCACAGGCCAGGCTGAGGGAACCCCCCCCCCCAGTACACAAATTTTTGTGCACTGGGCCCCTAGTCCTATATAATAAAAGACTAATATGCAAATTGACTGAATGGCGGAATGACCGGTCGCTATGATGTGCATGGGCCACCAGGGGGCAGATGCTCAGTGCAGAAGTTGCCCCCTCGTGGTCAGTGTGATCCCACAGGGGGAGCGCCAATCAGCCGGCTCATGGCTGGTGAGTGCAGCGGCGGTGGCAGGAGCCTCTCCCACCTCCACTGCAGGTGGGCAGTAAGGATCGAGGGCTCCCAGACTGCAAGAGGGCCCAGACCAGGCTGAGGGACCCCCGCCCCACAGTGCACGAATGTCGTGCACCAGGCCTCTAGTTCGCTATATTTAGGGAAGAGTCAAGGGTGAGCCACATGGACAGGTAAGACAGGGCCACAGTATAAAGAGCTATGAGAGCTGGCCAACGAGTTTGTACTTTATGGTGATCATGAAAAGTGTTGAGCAGAACACATGATGCAGTGTGTGTGTGTGTGTGTATTTAAGGTGACTTTGTCAGGGATGTGCAGGAAGGATTTAAAGAGAAACTTTGTGGACTTGGCTGATGTGGCTCAGTGGATGAGCATTGACCTATGAACCAGGAGGTCAGGGCACATGCCTGAATTTTAGTCTTGACCTCCAGTGGGGTCCATGCAGGAGGCAGCTGATCCATGAGTTGCTCTCATCATTGATATTTCTCTCTCTCTCTCTCTCTCTCTCTCTCTCTCTCTCTCTCTCTCTCTCCCTTCCTCTCTGAAATAAATACATAAATAAATAAATAAATAAATAAATAAAATAATTTTTAAAAGAGAAACTATGTGGGGTTGGGGAAGCCCATTAGGAGGCTCGGCAGCCTGGGAGATTCTCCAGTTTGCAGGGAGGGACGGTGTGGTACTAAACCCCAGAGGCTTTAAGTGACATTCGCACAGTTACAGTTACCTGTGGTTGTGTTTCCATGTGCATGTCTCTTGACTCTTAACCCAGGTTGCTTTGCTCAAGAACCAGAACTCAGTTCCCACAGCTGCCAATGTCCCCAGGTACAGTCGTCCATGAAACTAAAGCTACAAAAGTCTAGGCCCTCACATTTCTCCAGACACTTCCCAGAGAGACAGCAATGGTTATCGGCCCACTACTGGTATCGCTGCTTCCCTTCATCAGGGAAGTCTGCCCGCAGGTTAAAGAAAGCTGACTCTTCACCCATCCAATTGCCAACCCCATGTCCGGTGGGAACTAGAGCAGCCTGGGAGGAAGATGGGAGAGGGGAGCCAGACTCACAGGCTCATTCTCTCACAGCCTCTGAGAGGTTCTTACTCTTCCTGAGCTGCCCTCAGTGAGAGGGCAGGGCTCTAGGCTATACCTCATGGAGCAGTAGCCAGGGTCAAATGGGACAGTGTGCATAACTGGACAGACGGAAATAGTATTGCCTTTACCGTTGCGTTCCTATAAATGCCATGACTTGCAGACCTGGAATAGGGCTCTGCTGTGAAGCTCACTGCTTCAAGGGGAGATGTTCGAAGGGGAAGGCACAGGGCTGGAAGTGGTAGATTTCATTCTAAGAACCGATTCCACCGTGTTAGCTGTGCAATTCTGAGTGTGGTGGAGACTGCGGGGCTCACAAAGGCTGCTGTCTCCTTTCCTCTTTGTCATTAGCGTAGCTGTGTGACTGTTCTAGCCTCCTGAGTGGAGCAGAATGACGCAGGCCGCCTCCTGGGCTGGCCCATGAGAGCATTTCACAGGTCGGTCCTCACTTGCTTTTCCCATCAACCTGCCGAGTCAAGGACAGCTGCAGACAGCAGGAGCCTGAGTCCCTGAAATGCTGCATCAACTGGCGTCTCCGCCAGCTCTCCTGGAAGAGGGTTAGAGAAACACGGTGAGCTAGCCACTGAGATTTGGGGGGCTGTTTGTTAACGCGATGAGCCTGGCCTGACGGACACACTTGGCAAGTTACTTACCTTACCTAAGCCCCAGGTTCCTCTTGTATAAGACAGGCCCACTATTCCCTGCTCCACTTATGTCACAAGGTGAATGAGACGATAGAAATGACACAATGAAGAAGGAAGCACTTTTGCGAACAGCCATGATTCACTAACATAAGTTTCTGGTATTGTTGGCACTGAGCAGTTCACTCCTCATGTCATGTCATGTCATGTGATATCATATGACGAGTCCCTCACATGGCACATTCTGTGCTGTGACCACTGAGGACAAAAGGGTACCCCCGATGATGGGCATTAGATTTATCTGTCTCTAGACTAGATCTACTAGTCTCTTCCAGAGGGAAGATTCAATACCTTACCTTCATCTCCGTGCCCCACGTCCCCTCCCAAGCACACCCATGCAGAGAAATAATCATGCAGAAGGAAGAGCATGTGCACCTGAGCCACACGTGAGCATGTCTGTGTGAGTCTGTGTGCGGGCTGTGCACACCTGCTTGTGTGTTTTCGAGGTATGCATGTGTGTGTTTGAGGATTACATGGGTGTGAGTCTCAGCAGATGTGTTTGAAATGCATGTACATGTGTGTGTGAGGGGTGCATATGTGTATTTGTTTCAGGGCTTTTACATGTGTAGCAATTTGAATGTGTTTGAAAGGTGCTCATGCTTGTGTGTTTGCACACATATCTGTGTGGGCACAGACATGTGTGTCTAGGGATGGGAGGTGGCAGAGGAGAGGCAAAGGTCTAACACTAGTCCTCCCAGCCTCAGGTCCAGTGGAGAATTGACTGGAACTACAGAGTACATCACTATTGCTTTGAATATTCTGGGTCCCCCCTCTTAGACCATTTTCCTAGACATGTTAGAATGGAAACTTTTCCCCTCCACACCCTGAAGAAGGCAGAATCATTTGTTGATTCCTATCTGCTCTTTCATGCCTTCAATATCTGTCTGTTCCTTCCTGTGTCCAGCCAGGGTGCTCTGGGCTCCAGGACCTAGGGTCCCCCAACCAGCCCAGTCTCCCCTTTCTAGCCCCAGTTGAGGGAACAGCATGTAAGAGAATCTCCTGAGAACACAGACAGCCAGGAGGCCAGGCTGGTGGAGAGTGGGAGTGGGAGGAGGTCTGCGTTCCTCTGGTGAGGAGATGGAGGTGGCAAGGCCCAGACTGGGGACAGCTAGGGAGAAGCGAGAAACAGCCCTGACACAGTTTGCACAGGCGCACAAATGAAAGAAAATCAGAGGAGATGAAACCATACAAATTCCACATAATGGAAAGAGAGGAAAGAGGAGTGCGTGTGGCCTGGGTCTTGGCTCAGAAAGGTCGGTTCCAAGAAGACGCTGTCCAACTTTATATTACTTTTCAGAAAGCCAGTGAGCTGAAAAATAACTCTCACCTTTTTATATTACCACCCGTTTCTTCCGTGTCCTCTGCACATTGTTTTGTGCATCTCGGTTGTCATTTCTCCCGGCCTGATATCATTTGGAGATTTGGCCTGGAGCCTGGAGGGGAAGACAGTCCTTTTCCTAGAAATGCATTTATTTCAATTCCTTAGCTCTACCCTCGGGACTGGGTGGGTGGAGGAAAGGCGGTGGGGGTGGGAGCATGGCAAGACCCTCTTCTGGTCACAGACATCTGCGTTGACAAGCAGATCGTGTGTGCATGTGTGTGTGTGATTGGGTGGGAGGGTTTGTGAAAGGGTATGCAAGGGAAGTATGTGTGTGTGTGTATGTGTGTGGATCTGAGGACCCATGAAAGGGTATGCATGTGTGTGTTTATGTGTATGTGTGTGGATCTGAGGGCTCAAGAAAGGTACGCATGTGGAAGTGTGTGTGTGTGTGTGCACACGTGTGTTAGTAGATCTGAGGGTCCATGAAAAAGTACACATGTGGAAGCATATGTGTGTGAGTGAATCTGAGGGTACATGAAAGGGTACGGATATAGAAGTGTGTGTGTGTATCTGAGGGTTTGTGAAAGGGTGTGCGTATGGAAGTGTGTGTGTTGGGGAGGGCCTGAGGGTCTGTGAAAGGGTGCACATATAAGTGTGTGTATGTGTGGATCCGAGGGTCTGTGAAAGGGTGCCCATGTGCAAGTGTATGTGTGTGAGTGTGTGTGTGTGTGTGTGTGTGTATGAGTGGGCCTGAGGGTCTATGAAAGGGTGCGCATATGGGTGTGCATATGTGTGGATCCAAGGGTCCGTGAAAGGGTGCCCATGTGGAAGCACACGTGGGTGTGGGTGTGGGTGTCAGAGCCTGTTGGCCCAGCCCGCAGTGGCAGGGATCTGTGAAGCTGCGTTTTCTCTGTGCTTGAGTCTAGGGTGGCAGGGACTGACTCCTTCACCTCTGCAGAGCTCGAGGCGCAGCTGCTGTTTGAACCAGGGAAACAACAGCTCCCAGGAGGGGTTCGCTGCAACTCCGAGTGCGCCCCACGAACAGTGGCCTGCGTCCTGGGTAATGCTCAGGGGATCCACTGCATGTGCTCTGCCCAGTCACCAAGGACTGGTGGCAGCTGAGAGAGTGAGGATTCTCTTGGTGCCCCTGCCCTTCCCAGCTTCCTGGGCTCCCGAGACTGGCACCAAAGGAAGTGACAGAGTAGCAAGAACAAGCACATCCCTGGCCCCAAGCTTCTCCCCACCCCCATGGCACCCGAGGATTCTTCCTGGCCCAAGGAGCATGAGGGGGAGACCCCGCAGCAGGAGCTGGTGCTCCAGCACCCATGGCCGGGCTGGCACCTAGGTACGGGCCAGGCTGCTGTTCAGGACCCGCTCTCTAGGGCAGCGGCCAAGTCTGAGCTCTGCTGGAGCCAGAAAAGTGGAGGCTCTCAGCGCCCTTCCCCCTTACTGTCTGCACGAACCTTGAGCAAGCCCTCAGGTTGGGACCCAGGGTCTCCAGGAAGCGCCCTGTCACCTGGGGCCATGGCTCATCAGGACCCCACTATTTCACTACTTAGGCAGAGGAGGAGACTGTGGCTCAGAGAGGCTGCTGTTTATCCAGGGCCCAGAGCCAGGGAGCAGAAAGCCAGGAAGTGACATGCAGGGCTCCAGCTGGACCAGGCAAGTGGGGAGGAGACAGATCCCAAAGAGAGGGAGGAGGAGAAATCCTGTAAGATCACAAGGCGATGGGGCCCAGTCTCGGGGCAACCCAGGGCCTGGTGACAAGGACCTGCGGTGGGACCGTGAGCTGCTCTCCAGCTCAGCACTGGCTGTCGTCACCCGCCTACACCTGGGAGAGCCAGGGAGGCATGGGTGGAGAGAGGCGGTTCTGTGTTCAAGTCACTTGGACTCTCAGCGTCTGCAGGATGACTGTTCGCAGATGCCTCACTCCCAGGGCTGGTGCCAGTTGATGATGCTGGTGAGCCAGGAGATGCCTCCATGTGCCCGGCGCATGGCAGTGTTCAGGTCGGGTCCATTTCTCTTTGGCTTCCGTGAATCCCGGGACCTTGAGGGGCTCCCCCATGTGCCCCGACTATGGTCACCTTGCTGCTCAGCCCTGTAACCTGTATCCCTGGAAGTTAGGGGGTGGCAGCCTGCTCATTCCAGGTGGCCCAGGGTTGAGGGCAGGTCCTTGCTTCCCCGTCCCTCCCAGAGCTGATTCTGTGGGGTCCAGAGCGGGGCGCCATCTGCTCTCTCTTGCCTCTTTGTTTAGGACCTAAAGCAATTGATGGGCTACAGCGGCTTCTGGTTTGCCCTAGAGGAGATGTTAGGGCATTGTTAGAAACACCCCCTTTTCCTGAGCACCTGGGCTCTAATTCGCCAACCATGCGTCTTTCCTTTGGCGGAAATCCCCAGCATTTGTGGGTAATGACAATGGCGTTTCCAAGCCCTTGGCCACTGGAAAGCAGCCCTGCAGCACTGTGGTGAGTGGCAGGGGCCTGGCCAGCCCCAGTTCCTGTGTGAAGCAGGGGCATGGACACCAGCCCAGAGGCATGCTGGGGGTGAAATGAGGTAATGGGTGAGTTCACCACCCCCTAGCAGCCTCGCTAGCCCTCACTGTGTGACCTGGTGCAATTATTTCAATCCTACACTTCCTTGTCTGCAAATGGAGCTAACAATGGTATCCACCTCACAGGGCCCATGAGCGAATGCACCGCCTATGAACAGCCCCTGCTACACCACACGCTCAGGGAGGTAACTGTAACTCTGACTAGGACACTCTCACAGCTGCCCTTCGAAGAAGGGAGCACTAGTCTACTCATGGATGGGGAAACTGAGGCCACAGCAGCTAAGTCCCTGGCCCAGACTTGAACTCTCAAATTTTCAGAACTGGCATCGCAGGTCCTCTGATCGCTGTCCGTTGCCTGATTCAGAGGCTGTGGAGTCACAACGGTTACTCTGTGTGTGTGTGTGTGTGTGTGAGTGTGTGTTGTGTGTGAGTGTGTGAGAGTGTGTTGTGTGTAGAGTATGTGTGAGTGTGAGTGTGTGTGTGGTTGTGAGAGTGTGCTGTGAGCATGAGTGTGTGAGCATGTGGTTGTGAGTGTGTTGTGTGAGTGTGTGAGAGTGTGTGTGTGAGTGTGAGTGTGTGGTTGTAAGAGTGTGCTCTGTGTGTGTTGTGTGAGTGTGTGTCAGCGTGAGTGTGCTGAGTGTGTGTTGTGAAAGTGTGTGTGTTGCATGTGAGTGTGTGAGAGTGTGTGTGTGTGTGAGAGTGTGAGTGTGTTGTGTGTGTGAGAGTGTGTATGTGAGAGTATGAGTGTGTGTTGTGTGTGAGTGTGTGTGTGAGTGTTGGAGTGTGTGTGTGAGAGTGTGAGTGTGTTGTGTGTGTGAGAGTGTGTATGTGAGAGT
>PVJC01044288.1:0-5000 GCA_004026665.1 Murina feae
TATCCTTTTAAAGTGTCTATCTCTGTCTCTTGTTATCTTGAAATCTACTTTGTCAGACATAATTATGGCTAAACCTGCTTTTTTTGTGGATGTTATTTCCTTGGAGAATAATTTCCCACCCTTTTACTTTGAATCTACCTTTGTCTTTGTAGATTAGATATATTTCTTTAGGCAGCATATGATTGGGTTTTGTTTTTTTTCATCCACTCTGCTACTCTGGGCCTCTTTATTGGTGAATTCAAACCATTTACATTTAGGGTAATTATTGCTATATAAGGGCATCCTATAGCCATTTTATCTTTTGTTTCCTGGTAGCTCTGTGCCTCCATTACTTTTTTTCTTTTATGTTTCTCTTTCTTGTTTTTGTTTAGCAGTATTCCATACTTCTTTCCTGTTTGTTTCTTTTTTTTAAGCTCTATGTTCTGGTTTGGGGATTTTTGTGTATGGTTAGTTACCATTATATTTATTAAAATTGAAATTGCATTTATACCATTTTTTCCTCATTTGAGTGCATCTAATCTTCATCTTCTTTGTCATTTCTCCCTCCCCTTTTATGTTTTTGTTCTCACAAATTATCCATGTTTATGCTATAAGATTTTTGATACTCTTACTCGTAATGTTGTGACATTATGTTCTTTGTTTCATGTAGATTAACTACCTTGAAGATTTCCTGCAATTTAGGTTTTCTGGTGATAAAACCCTTCAGCTTCTATATATCAGGAAACATCTTTATTTCTCTTTCACATATAAAGGATAATTTTGCTGGATATATTATTCATGGCTGGTAATTTATCTCTTTCAGACAATTGAATATTTGGTTTCACTCTTTTTTGGCTTATAGAGTTTTTGCTGAGAAGTTAGATGAAATTCTGATGGGTTTTCCTTTGTAAGTCATTTGCTTGATTCCCCTGGCTGCTTTGATACTTTTTCTTTGTTATTAATTTTTGACACCTTCAATACCAAGTACCTTGGAGAGGGTCTCTTGGATTAAGGTAACCAAGTGTTCTGTTTGCTTATTGGATTTGAGGATCTTGTTCTTTTCATAGACTTGTGAATTTTTTTATCCACTATTGTATTAATAGCATTTCCAGTCCATGCTACCTCTCTTTCTCCCTGATGTCTATACTTTTAATATTGCTTTTTCTTATGGAGTCAGACAGGACTCATAGAGCTCTTTCATTTTTCTCTATTCTCAGGTCTCTCTCTTTTTTCTCTTATGTCAGTCCTTGATTCCTATATTTGAAATCACTAGTTCTTTCCTCTATCTTGTTGATTCTGTTTTCTGTGCTCAGTAGTTCACTTTTAATCTCCTTAATTGTATGCTTCATTTCCAGGACTTCTAGTTGGCTCTTTTTGAAAGTTTCATTTTCCTTGGTAAAATACTCATTTTATTCATTGATTTGTTTTCTGAGTGCACTGAATTACTTGTCAGTATTTTTGTAATTCTCATTAAGTATTTTCAGAATCACAATCTTGAAATATCTATAATTTATTTTATATATTTTCATGTGTTCCAGTCTGCTTTCTGTGGATGTTTTCCTTTTCTTTCTGGCCATTGTTATTACAGTGATTCTTCATATTATTTTTTTTCCTCCTTTGCTTTCACATTTATCTGTTAAAAGGTCATTCTTCTCTTTTCTAGGATATGGTGCTGAATTGCAAGATCTTTAGCTCTGTGGTTTCCCAGTCTTGAACCTTCTCAGCTTCTGTAAGACAGTACAGCCAGCTACTTGGGGGTGGGGTTTGTTTTGCCCTCACAATAAAGGCAACCCCTGATCTCTGTGGAGTCCCACCCCAAGCACCCCTCCTGGGGATCAGTCACAGAGAGAAATGGGCAATTCTATTGCAAGAGCTCTTGGTTTACAGAGTATATGCTCCTAGACCTGACTCCTAGGGTAATGGGAGGTGAGTGTTGGGAGTCCAAGTAGCAGCAGGCTCTGTGGTTCTGTTTCTTTGTCTGAAACACCACCATCTGGCCAACACTGGGGAGCCACACAGCAAAACTCCATACAGGCATTCGTTGACTCAGACACTGTTCATTCTCTCTCAACTTGCTGCTCACCCTGCTGGGTTGCGCCCTCTGCAGTTTTCTGTTCATCCTGCCTGGCTGAGGAAACACCTGATACCACTACCTATCTCCCCTCTCCCAATCAACCTGAAAGCTCATGGCTGTCGGGATGCCTCTGGGGACTGTTTGCGCTTTCCTCCCTTCTTGCTTCCCCATTTATTTTCAGTTTCCCACATTTATTGTTTCAGTGTGTGGATCTCAGGCATGCCTCTCTGTTGACCAGGGATTTCTTTGTTGACTTACAGTTGTTGATATCTCAGGGGGAGAGGAAAATATATGCTCTTATGCTGCCATTCTTATGATATCACCTACTAAACTTTTAAATAAAGTATAGTATCACACCCTCTAAATTCTTTCAAAAAATTGAAGAGAAGGGGACATTTACAATTTCATTTTACAAGGCCTTCATTTTCCTTATATCAAAGCCATAAAGGACATTACAAGAAAAAAAAGAAATTATAAACCAATATTTATTATGAATACAAATTCAAAAATTCTCAATGAAATATTAGCAAACTGATTGCAAACAATATTAAAATGACCATACACCCTGACCAAGTGAAATTTATCCTTGAGCTATTCAAATTAATAATTGTGATATAGCACATCTATAGGATAAAATATAATCCATATCTCAGATTCAGAAAACTCATTTGACAAAAATTCAACATTATTTATGATAAAAACCATCAACAGACTGGGGATAAAATAACAAAGACCATACTACATATACATAAGTAATGTTATACACTACTATGAGAGTTTGAAAGCTTTTCATCTAAGATCAAGGACAATCAAGGGTGCCCACTTTTATCACTCTTATTTAACATAAAACTGAATATCTTAGCCAGAGCTATTAGGCAAGATAAAAATAAAGACATGAAATTGGAAATAAATAAATAAAATTGTTGCTGTTTAAAGATGATATGATCCTATGTAGAGATAAGCTTAGACACCAAATATCTGTTGGAATGAATAAAAAATTCAGTAAAAAGGCAGGACACAAAATCAACACAGAAATAAGTTGAATTTCATAAAATAATAATAGAGTATCTGAACTAGTAGTAAAGCAAGCACCCATTTACAGTGGCATCAAAAAACAATAAAATAGTTGGGGATAAATTTCACAAGAAAGTGACAGATGTGTACAATGAAGATTTCATGACTTTGATGAAGAAATTGAAAAAAAGACATTCTATCCCAAACTTCTGAATCAGAAGAATTATATTATTAAAATATCTGCACTATTCACAGCCATCTGTAGTTTGATACAATCCCTGTCAAAACCCCACTTTCATTTTTTTAGAAACAGAAAGAACAATCTTAAGTTTGTATACAAAAATAACAAAAGACCCACCAAAGCAATCCTGAGAAAGAATAAAGCCAGAAGCATTACATTTCATGATTTCAATCTATACTACAAAGCCATAGTCATTAAAACAATGTGTGACTGGCATAAAATAGACACATTAACCAATGAAACAGAATGGAGAGCCCACAAATAAGCCCCCACATACTGATCAACTAATATTTTACAAAGAAGCCAAAAATATTCAATGGGAAAATAATGCTCTCACTTCAATAAATGATGTTGAGAAAACAGCCATAGCAAAAGAATGAGTTGAGACCATAAACTTACAACCTACACAAAAATCTAATCTAATAAAAGAGTAATATGCAAATTAACCCTCACTCTATTACACCTAAGCCACGTCCACCAGCCAAACCATGCCCACCAGCCAATTAGAGTGACTATATGCAAATTAACCCAATCAAAGATGGCGGTTAATTTGCATACACAGGCTAGCGAAGACTAAACACAGCTTAGAAGGAAGCCAAGCAATGGAGAAGGGAATGGAGCCGAGACCATGGAGACTGTGAAGAAGGGAGGGAGAAAGGAGGGAAGGAGCCAAGGCACTAGAGATGGGGGGGAGCCAAGGTGGCAGAGAAGGGAGCTGAGGTGGCAGAGAAGGGAGATGAGGTGGCAGAGAAGGGAGATGAGGTGGCAGAGAAGGGAGGGAGCTGAGGCAGGCTTTGCTCCCTTCTCTGCTTCGTTCTTGCTCAAGAAGCCCAATTTTTGCAGGAATCTTCCTGCAATGAGTCACTAGTCAACTATAAATAGAATAATTACTTTAATGTAAGACATGAAACTAGAAGAAAATACAGGCAATAATATCCTTTACCCAGTATTGGCTATCATTTTGTGGATTTCACATAAAAATAAAGGGCACAGAGGCAAAAATAAGCAAGTGGGACTACATCAAACAAAAACTCTTCTATGAAAAAAATAAACTATCAAAAAAGAGAAGTCAATCTTTGAAATGGGAGAAAAGTATTTGCAAGTCACATATCTGATAAGGTATTAATATCTAAAATATGTAAATAATTCATACAACTCAATATCAAAATAGCAGACCATTTGATTTAAAATGAGCAGGAAATCTGAGTAGATTTTTTCAAAAATTATATGTAAATGACCCACAAGAACATAAAAAGAAACAAACAAATCACTCATCATCAGAGACATGTAAATAAAAACTGTGATGAAATATCACCTCACAATTGTCAGAATGGCTGCTATCAAAAAGACAAAAGGTGACTGGTGCTGACAAGGATGTAAAGGGAAGGCAACTTTGTGCCCTGATTGTGGGAATGTAAACAGGTGTAGCCCCTATGAAAAATAGTATGGAGGTTCTGCAAAATATGATTTAGCAGCACCACTTCTGGGTTTTTGTATAAAGGAAATATAAACAAGATATCAAATACATTCTTCAGTTCATGTTTATTGCAACATTAGATGCTTGGTGCACAAATTCATACATGGGTGGGGTCCCCAGGCCTGGCCTTCAATCAGGGCCTATCAGGGCCATCTCGTCCAGTCCCAGTGGGGACCGGGCTGTCCTGGGCCTGCTGGATTGGGGCAGGGATAGGA
>PVJC01044288.1:10000-14175 GCA_004026665.1 Murina feae
CAAAAACATGATATAAAAACATTGATACAATGACTGATAAATTGATTAAATTTATTCTAATAACTCCCTGTATACAACCATATTAAGAGTAAAAACAGTTTCAGAGTGCTCGACTAACTTCCTTTGTGATGGAGTATTTACAACTTTAACTTTAATGTCACACGCTCTTTGAACTTGAGAGAAACCAACATATAACTGACCATGTGCGAAAACAGGTTCAGGTAGGAATATTCCTACTCTGTCTAGAGTTTGTCCTTGTGATTTATTAATAGTCATCACAAATGCTGGCATCACAGGAAACTGTTGTCGAATTAATTTAAATGGGAGGCCAGTGTCAAATCAATTCTTGGAATCAGAACAATCTCTCCTTCTGCAGATCATGTTAATACTTCAGCTTTGATTATGTTAGGTTGCAATCTTTTGATAATAAATCTAGTACCATTACAGAGACCCCATTTACTAATAAGATTTCTCAGTAGCATGATGATTGCACCTACTTTCAATTTTAATTTATGACACGACATTCCCAAAGGAGTAATACTATTAAGAAATTCGATAGCAAAATTTTCCTTTTTGACATCATCTGTTGAATCTATGGAATCGTCACTCAAATATGTGTGAAAATCTCCATCGAGTATATCCAAAACTTCTTCATTTAATTTCTGAACGTGCTCATTTTTTGGACAAATAATTGCACAGTTAGATATATTTTTAATATTATCTATAGATATTCTATTTCCAAAGGTAGCTTCAATAATAGATCCATTACAAATCATTTCACAGGGGATTTCAATAATATCCATTCCTATATGAAAATTTCTATCAAGTTTGCCATCTCCAAGTTTTATTAACCATCCACTATACGCAGAATCCTCTAATCTCATATTTAAGAGACAACTTTCTGAAACATCCCCAAACATCATAGTTCTTTAAACTCATTTGTATCCTGGCTGATCGCATAGCATTTGGCACAATACTGAGACACTGTTGAAAATCCCCTCCAAGAAGGAGAACTTTCCCACCAAATGCAACATTCAAATTCATAATTTCTCTTAGTAATCTATCTATGGTGTTTATAGCATGACTGGATGCCATGGTGCATTAATCAATAATGAGAAGTTGGGCCTTTTTAATGGTTTTAGCAACTTCACTATTTTTGTTGACTCTAGAAATTGAAGTTTCATTTCATGGAATTGGTCGTTTATAATGGGAATGAAGGTTTTTCCACTGAAAAGTAAATTTGCAAGAATTCCTGTAGATGCTGTGGGTAAACAGTACCACCACGACCTCTAATATAACGTATTAAAACTTTATAAATTGTTTTTCCACTACTGCCTAGACCATCCAAGAAAAAGCATTTGGGGTGTACAGTTTGATCTTCGATGGCTGAAGTTATAGTCTGAAAGGCTGCCAACTGTTCATCATTCAGAGAATTTATCAAAACCTCTGCCTGTTGTTGCTTGTGATTCATCACATGTAATTGTAATCATTAATAAGGGATAGTCTGGAAGTTTTGAATGGGAACATTTCATTCCATGCAATGTAAATACTTCTTGAATTTTGTTAAGTGCATGCATTTCACAGTTCACACAGGTACCTTCTATTTGGTGTAATTTCCAACAAAAATCTTCTATAAAATGAGATTTGTTCTCATCCCATAATTTGTGTACATCAGATGGACATCCTTACACTCATATGTATACAAAAAGTTGCCATAGTTGTTTGGACATATTAAGGATTATTGCATCGTCAATTGTATCTTTCCAGATAGTGTTGTTGATTAAAAATCTTTTGTATTTAGCAGCTTCATAAAACAGTCATAAATTACACCTCCTACAGTTTGCAGATCATCAAAACCTATAGCACCTTTTAGAGGCAGGTGCAAAAGTCTAAGGTGATATCATTGTGGTTCTCTAAAGCTCACAGTGAACAGTATACTAATACTATACTCCTGTCCTTTTGTCATTTTCTCCATGAAGAATTATCAAAAACATAATGTTGTGGAATCTCCCAACAATAATAATAATTACATGCATTGGAATCTTCTCAGTTCAACAAAAAATAAGCCATCAAAGTTGAGTTATGCCTTCTAGCCCTATCCAAAACTTCAGCAAAAATCATTAGTATGAAAATACAAATTCTGATCATTTGGCAAATGAATAGCTACTCTTGCGATTGCATGAGATTGGTCATGCATTCGCATTCCAGAAAGTCTCCAAACAGCCTCAGGAGTACCCACACACCTAGAGTCAAAGAAGTCCTGTACTTCTTCATGATTGATAATATTTTTTTAAGAAACTTGTATATTTCCGTAATTGTGCCCTTTATAGATGTATTTTAATAAATATTTCACACTCTTAATTGATGCTCAGACTTCAACATTTATATGACAGTTATATTTAAGGCACAAATACGGATTATAAGAGATAACAGCCGATTCTGTGAGAAATGGGGCTCCTGCCTCCCTGCTGTCAGGGTCAGGGGTGCAGGTGAACAGGATTTGGGACTGTCAGTGCACCAACAGCAAGCTGACCAAGGCTGAGTCTGCAAAAAATGGAGCTCCCACCTTCCTGCTGTCAGGGCTAAGGTTGTGGCTGAACAGGATTTGAGGCTGTCAGGTCACCTACAGCAAGGTCTAGGTTAGTGTTCTTCATAGCTACTGGCTGGTGTTCTGATCATTGGTCATTCTGGTTGGTATGCCGTAATAGTTGCTGGGCTTTTATTATATAGCACTAGAGGCCCGCTGCACAAAAATTTGTGCACTCAGGGGCGTCCCTCAGCCCGGCCTGTGCACTCTCACAGTCTGGGAACCTTCCAGGGATGTCCACCTCCTGGCTTAGGCCTGCTCCCCAGGTGATCAGCCCTAAGCTGGCAGTCAGAGATCCTTCTGGCAGCCCAAGAGCCCTCAGGGGATGTCCACTTGCCAGCAGGAAGCAGGCCTAAGCTTCAGTTGGACATCCTTAGCATTGCTGAGGAGGCAGAAGAGTCTCCCACCACCACTGCTGTACTGGCAGCAGTAAGTCTGGCTTGTGGCTGAGCAAAGCTCCCCCTGTGGGAGTGCACTGACCACCAGAGGCAGCTCCTGCATTGAGTGTCTGCCCTCTGGTGGTCAGTGTGTGTCATAGTGACCAGTCATTCCCAGTGGTTCTGCTGTTAGGGTCAATTTGCATATTACCCTTTTATTATATAGGATAGAGGCCTGGTGCATGGATGAGGGCCAGCTGGTTTCTCCGAAGGGTATCCCGGATCAGGGTGGGGGTCCCACTGTGGTTCCTGGCCAGCCTGGATGAGGGGCTGAAGGCCATTTTCAGACTGGCCACAACTCTTTCAGGATGGGGGTCCCTGCTGGGGTGCCTTGCCAGCCTGTGTGAGTGACTGATGGCTGTTTGCAAGGTGGCCACAGTCCCTTCAGGGAGGGAGGTCCTGCTGAGGTGCCTGGCCAGCCTGAGTAAGTGGCTGATGGCTGTTTACAGGCTGGCCATATCCCGTTTAGGGTGGGGGTCTCTACTAGGGTGCCTGGCCAGCTTTTGTGAGGGGCTGAGGGCCGTTTTCAGGCTGGCCACATCCCCTTCAGGTGTGGGTGATGGGATTAGGGCTGGTTGCAGGCTAGCCAAGCCCCCATTGAGGGTGGGTTCATTCTGGGTGAATAGCTGATGGCTGTTTGCAGGCTGGCCACAGCTCCCAGTGACCCAAGCTCCCAGCGAGGCTGGTTGGAATCAGATATCTGGTGTTTATTTATCTTCTATAATTGAAACTTTGTTGCCATGAGTGGAGGCCACAGTCTGCCTAGACAGACAGCTTTCTCCATCACCAAGGCAACCAAGCCTCATGTTTGCTCCAGCTCTGTGGCTTCTATAATTGAAACTTTGTTGCCTTGAGCGGAGGCCACAGCCTGCCTAGGCAGGCAGCTTCCTCCATCACCAGAGCAAGGAAGCTTCCTGTTTGCTCTAGCTCTGTGGCTGCCGGCCACCATCTTGGTTGGGTTAATTTGCATATAGTTGCTCTGATTGGCTGATGGGACTGGCTTGGGATGTAGCAGTGTGATGCAATTAGCATATTACTCTTTTATTAGATTAAATGATGAATAGGAACAGAATGATGGCAGACTATGTCTTTACACAAAAAAGATGAACGAAAAGCATTTTTCCATTATCTTTTAACCCAATCCTATATAA
>PVJC01044289.1:0-14199 GCA_004026665.1 Murina feae
GGGGGAGGTGAGAGGGGCTTGTGTGTGCATTTGTGTAAAATCTCTGGACTGAGGCTGCTCTTGACTTTTGTTGAGCCCCCTGCCCAGGAGATTTAAATGACAGACTTTTATGTGGTGTCTGAAGGGAACTTTTTTTCACAGCTGGTCCCGGAAAATTGTTTTTCAAGACTACTCACTGAGAGATCGAGTTCCAAAGCTGGATTGACTGGCAACTGCAAATGGCAATGGGGTCCATCCATTTTTCATGAAGTTATAATTAGACCACTGTCTGCCTCCTGCAGGTTCAGCCTTTGGGAAAGAAGAGCAGCCGGCCCTGAAAGCAGCCCTGCCTTCCAAAGATGCGCCCAAGGGAGCTGGCCGCGCGGCCCCTCCAACGACCTCCAGTGTCACTACCCCCCGCAGGAGTTTGCTTCCAGCACCAAAATCCACAGCCACACCTGCTGGTAAGACTTTCTGCATTAAATGTCTTTGGAGAGTCTCTGTGCATATCAGTTATTTAGATGGGATAAGAGATGAGTTTTAAATGGCATTTAAAGTTAATAATAATTATAATCCTATATCATAAAAGCCTAATATGCAAATCGACTGAACAGTGAAACAACTGGTGGAATGATCAGTTGCTAAGACATGCACTGATCACCAAGGGGAAGACACTCAATGCAGGAGCTGCCCCAAGCCCGCAGGCCCAAGGCCAGCAAAGGTAGATGCCAGCAGGGGTCCCCCAATTGCTCTGCATTGCCCCACAGAGGGAGGCAACCAGCGGTGGCAGTGGGGGGGGGGCAGGGCTGGCCAGTGAGTGGCACCAGGTCAGCCAAGACAGGCACCAGTGCAGGCCCCCTGATTGCCCCACCAGTCACCCCAAATTTACTCACTCACAAATTTCATGCACTGGCCTTCTAGTACCAATTATAATACCACTAGGGACCGGGTGCACAAAAAATTGTGCACTCGGGGGGTCCCTCAGCCTGGCCTGTGCCCGCTTGCAGTCTGGGACCCCTTGGGGGATGTCCACCTGCTGGCATGCCTGGCCAGCCTGGGTGAGGGGCTGATGACTGTTTGTAGGCTGGCCAAGCCCCCCATTGGGGACCCTCACCCCATGGGGGTGTGGCCAGCCTAGGTGAGGGGCTGAGGGCCATTTTCAGGCTGCCCACAGTCCCTTCAGGGTTCGGGTCCCTACTGCGGTGTCTGGCCAGACTGGGTGAGGGGCTGAGGGCCATTTTCAGGCTGCCCACAGCTCCCATTGACCCAACATCCTAGTGAGGCTGGCTGGAATCAGGTTTCTGGGGTTTATCTATCTTCTATAATTGAAACTTTGTTCCCTTGAGCAGAAGCCTAGGCAAATAATGAAGCCTCCTGTTTGCTTCAGCTCTGTGGCTTCTATAATTGAAACATTGTTGCCTTGAG
Source organism: Murina feae (assembly GCA_004026665.1). Lineage (NCBI taxonomy): Eukaryota > Metazoa > Chordata > Mammalia > Chiroptera > Vespertilionidae > Murina > Murina feae. The sequence continues at coordinate 1,405 of PVJC01044289.1, forward strand.
CGGAGGCCATAGCTGGCCTGGGCAGGCAGTTTGCTCCATCGCTGGTGCAACAGAAGCCTCCTATTTGCACTAGCTCTGTGGCTGCCAGCCGCCATCTTGGCTGGTTTAATTTGCATATAGTCACTCTGATTGGCTGGTGGGCATGGCTTAGGTGTAATGGAGTGAGGGTCAGTTTCATATTACTCTTTTATTAGATTAGATTGTTTTTAAGGCACACTCATTTTTCATGTTTAAATTATCACAACTGCCTCTCACTTTTTTGGTTGTAAAATAAACAAGAATCAAGCTATTTTAGGCCAGATTGGAATTTGTCTCAGGGAAGCAGGTGCTGACAAAATCACTGGAAGGACTGTGGGAGCAAGCTCTGGGCTATGCCTCCAGGAAAGAGTCTCAGAACCCCAAGGGGACCAGTTCCTCTTCAGGGACCCAGGATGCTATTGCCCCTGCTGGATCCAGGCTTGTGTCACCAAAGCTGGGATCCTGGAATCAACAGCTACCTCAGAAGGGCTGACCCAGAGCCATGCTTTGCCTGCTGGATTCAGACCATGCCTTGCCCCTCCAACCTATGATGCTAGTGACTGGACACAGGAAACTCAGCTGATGCAAACGTAGGACAAGCAAAGATGTTTGTCAGTGAAAACTGCCGGAGCACACCAAGTGTGGTCCCTGCCCCTCTGGCTTCTCCCATATTTCACGCACAGATACCTGCAGGGATGTCCAAGGGTATAGTTAGCCTTTTACCTTCCACACATAGGAAGGCACAGGGAGGGAGAATGGATGTTGTGCCCCAATTCACTGTAGAGCAAGGTCTGTGAAGGCGAGACAATAATTTGTTTTGTTCCCCTGCCTTAGATAAGGAGACCACTGTGAAAAAACCCAGAGGACATGGAATTGAGTTATCAGGTGTGAACTAGGAAAACAAAGCAGGAAGCTCATTTTAAAGATTTTAGGACTTTTCTTTTAATCTAACTCCAGCACCTGAGGCTTCCTTGTATTTCAAAATTATTGTTGTTAATAGAAATTTTATTGGTGAATTTTGCGTTTCACTATGCCAGTGGTGTGAATTTCTGATTTAAAAGAAATCTAGTTTCTAAAAGGAAGTCAGCTTCCACATTATCTCTTTTGTTCATCATCAAGCTAATTAAAAAAGCAGAAGGTAGGCATGCAGGATGCAGTTAAATCCCAAATAATTGAATTTCTGCGCATGGTGAGGTGTTTGGGTTATTTTAATTACTTGGGTCATGCCAACCGAACTGTGGTGCTTTGCTTCCTTCCCTTGGTGACTGCAGCCTAGTGATGGCAACTCTTGCACCTTTGGGTCATCTGCACCTTGCTGTCATCCAGGACTGTAGATGCCACATATGCCCCCATTAGGACACACCCTGGGTGTCCTCGGGCTGCCTCCTTAAACTTGATTCCTGTTGTGAGCTCTTTTTTGAGAAAGTTTTTTTCTGGTTCATTTATTTGGCAAACACCATAGCGCTTGCTTTAAGCCATGGGTGACTTGAATTTGAAGATAATTAGAATTGCCCTTACCCTGGAGGAGCTCAGAATGAGGTGCACAGATTTGTAAATGAATAATTAGAATGATAGCAAGATATTTGTGATTTTACCTTGTAGAGTCCAGTTCATTCTAGCAGGTCAAGAATTTATAGTAAGATGGATTGAGAAACAAGTGATCTGAGAAGGCCTAAATTAAAAATATTTATTTATTATTTATTTAATCCCTGTCTGTTTTTATTTATTTAATTATTTTTCTAATTTATTTTGTATTTAATGGCTTTCTAATTTCAGAAAAGATCCAAGAGAGCATGCAGGAAAGGGACCATAAAAACATAGGTACAGTGATAAAAATCCAAGTAACATAAAAGAGAAAATCCGAGGCTTGGAGCTTCCTGACCACAAGGGCAAACTAAGAAACGCAATAAGGGGAAGAAGAGCATGTCACATCATCCAAAGAGAAATTTATATTCTAGCACAAATTGTTAAGATTTTAAATCTTTAAAAAAAAAAAAAGGAAAAAAAAATAAATCACGTTACTGAAAAAAAATAAATAAATAAAAAATTGTGCTGAACAACATAATAGACAATAACTTTAATTGTGTGTTTTTAAAACATCTTTACTGATAATGAAATAATTAGAAATTAGTTTAAAATGTTGGAATAGGAAATGCCTTTCTTAACATGACATGAAACCTGGAAATATTTTTTTTAATTATAGATTCAACTATACAAAAATTTTAAACTTTTATGAAAGACATAAAAAGACAATAAAAAAATCATGGAGGTAAGGAGGATGATAAACAGGTAGAAAATGCTGCAACAAAGTGTTAATATACATGCAATTGACAGAATGCCTGAAAATCAATAGGAAAAAATACAACTTAATTTGAAAAATGAGTAAAAGATATTCATGAGTAATTCACAAAGTGGAAGTGCAGAGTGGCCAAATGGCCATAAACATCTGGGGATTCTCTGGGTACCATTCAATATTCTTAGAGATTTGTGTTCTCTACCTTGTTTAGTTCTGGAGGAAACAGGTTTAGGGGAATTAAGTAAACCCCTTACTCAGGATCATATAGCTTCTATGGAGTGGAGCAGGCATTCTGACTTAAAACCTATGTACCTAACCGTGGCTGACACTGCTGCTGATGCCCTTACTCAGAGGGGGCCAATTAACTACAGTCCACTGAAATAACTACCATTGGAAATACTTGTTAGAGACTGAGTTCTTCTTTCTAGGACAATGTTGATGACCTCACATATGGCTTTCCAGATCACCTATAATAATTATGTATTCTGTCCATGTCCCTCCTTCCCTGGGTTTTCAGACATAGGTTGAGAGCTGTGTTTAAACGTGTTTGGAGGTGTAAAATATGACCCACTCTTACAATATTGTCTTCCTGTAAATTAATGATTATTGCCTCATTGACACCAATATGATGGCAATAGAAAGTGTTGTGGGTTTAATGCTAATAGTAAAAAAAAAGTATATTAAACATCCTCTGCATAGCTATGTAAATGGAAGGTTCCAGAGAACTTTAGAAACTTAGCCTTGGTCTTTCACTGTTTTTCCCAAAAAATATTTCATGAAGAGCTCTCCTGTTGTTCCTATGTCAAGCACAAACTCTTCTGGGCATTGATCCATGTATTTTACATGAATGGTTGGCTTTACCTCAAACTGGTTGGCTTTACCTCAAAATAGGAAAATATTTTCAGATGAAAATAGTGATCTGAAGATAGATTACTTCTTTGTCAACAGGCCCTCTGATTCTGTCATGTCGACATGATGAATTATAGAAAATAGAACTCCTTTATCCAGCCTAAGGTATAGAAGGATTTCCTGTGGCAATATAGAAAATGAACAGCTGGTGTCTTATTGTTTGGGTTCCTCTCTATCTATGGGAGGAAAAATTCCTGGGACTAGTGAGGCTGCTATGCTACAGACTACAGAAACCACTGTATCAGAAAAATTAATTTTACTACTTCAAAAGCAGGGTTTTCTTTCTAAATTTAATTCCACAAATTTTGGCATTCGGGGGCATATTATAATTTAAAAAATACAAGCAGTTCATCCACATCATCGACATGTGTTTATTGAGCACTTTCACATGCACGTGGGCAGAAAGAGCTGCTTGAACAGATTTCAAAGAGGACTGGAGAGGGAGAAAGAGATAGAAATGTGAATGACGAGAAAGAATCATTGATGGGCAGCCTCCTGCATGCCTCACACTCGAGATCGAGCCTGCAACTGGGGCATGTGCCCTGAATGGGAATTGAACCAGTGGCCTCTTGGTGCATGGGATGACACTCAGTCCACTGAGCCACAGCAGCTGGGCTCTGGGCCCATCTTAAATGAAGAAATTGAGGAAGAGCTTTCAGACCTTAAACATTCTGCTTTAATGACCACTGAAATGTTGGGTCTAGATGATTTGGGTGTGGTTCTTACCCTTGCATGTAATACAAGCTCCTTTCACATTAATAGCTCTAAGAGCATGTTGTTTTCCTGATAATGAAAGAGTTTGGGCACCTCACAATGTGGAAGCTCATGTTGATTCAGGAGCGTCCAGAAACCTCCCTGGAGTGGGACCTGCAGGAGGCAAGGTCGAAGCAGTCAGGTTGCACCAGGCTCTGCAGGGTTACAATGCAGTGTCAACTGTGTTCTGCCTGAGGCTGAGTCTCAAATGCAGTCACAGATTCCATTATTTGTCACTGTGAAGCCAACAGAGGAAACTGCAATAGATTGGGATAGAGGAGATAATAGGAGTATAAATGTGTTAGGAAGAATCTTTGGGGGAGAAAAATTAAAGCAATCATTTTGAGACCCATTCCTTTGCATGAGGTCATAGAGACAGAAAATATTGGGGTTGGTGTATGGTATGTGTGGAGCCTTGCATTTCATCATGCAGAGTCATGCCCCTGTTTGCTGTTCTCTCTGGCCAGCAGTGGGGAGGTGCCTAGTGCTTCATAACAGGCCAAGAAGCACTATGAATCATGAGCTGTAATCTCAAAGTCACCCCTCAGTCATCCCAGGCATTGAGGACTGAAATCTGGATGGGCATCTACTCACTCAACGCATGTTTGCTGAGCACCTTCTTTAAGTTGAGCACTGTGCTGAATGCCTGGGGAAGCATGAGGGATGTGGCCAATGGTAAAACAGGAGCTTATCCTACCTAATAAAAGAGTAATATGCAAATTAGTCATCACTCTGAGACAAAGATGGTGCCGCCCATAGTGGTGAGGCAGGACGCTAGCAGCGTCACCCTGGCAACAGCCCCCAGCAAGACCTACTTCCCCTCGCCGCCGCCATGGTGATGGGAGCAGGGGAGCAAATGCTTGGGGGGGGGGGCCCGGGTAACCCCCAGTGGGGCCTGCTCCCCGTGGCTGCCCCGGTGATTGGTGAACAGGCAAGTGTGGCAGGCAGGCAGCACACAGCCCTGGCCACAGCTCAAGGGAGAGAACAACATGCAGGTAATGCCAGGAGCCTGACAAATCAACACAGAGGGGTCCTGCTCCAAGTCTCCACAGTGTGGCTGGAGGAAGGCCCCCAGCAGACTCTCACACACACATACACACACACACACACACACACACACACACACACACACATGGGGCCTGCCAGACTGTGGCCATCAGTAGGACATACACTGGGACTGTGAGAGGGGGCAGGCTGGGCTGAGGAACCCCCTCTTCCCCCTGTGCATGAATTTCATGCATTGATCCTGTAGTACTTACATATTCAACTAGAGGCCCAGTACACAAAAATTTGTGCAAGAGTGGGCCCTCCTTTCCCTGGCTTCTGGCACCAGCTTCCCTAGAGCACCCAGAACCTGGGCTGGCTTCTCTCAGGGCCCTGGCTTCATCAGGAAGGACATCCAGTCTAATTAGCATGTTATCCTTTTATTATTACAGATTATTTCATTACAGTTATGCTAAGAGATGTGAAAGGGAAATGAGTGTATAATAAAGGCATGTCTTATAGACTTAGCATAGTGTGCAAGAAACGCACAGGCAGAGACCTGAAGGGTCAGTAGAAGTTGCCAGGTAGCAATGATGGTGAAGGCAGCATTCCATATTGATGAGCAACACAAATTCCCTCTTGATAAACAGTATAGGTTCCCAAGATTCCCTCCACTGGCAGTCTAGGGCTGCTAACAATTAGATGTCTTGTCAATTTGAAAATATACACCTCTTCCCTTCCAACCCTTATATGGACAAACTTATAGGCTGTAAAGTGGTCAAAAGACAGACAACATGGAAAAAGCTACAGAATCATAGCTGCTTCATCAGTTTCCAGTTTCACTGATAAGTCCACCTGAGTTACAATCATTACACAAAGCTCCCTTAAGCAGTTCATTGACACAGTTTGATTTTTTTTTTAGGGCACTTGAGCTTAAAACTCTAATACCCTCATTCTCTGTTGCCAGTTTTGTGACCTAGAGTGCTATTTAGCAATTATAATTGAAATGCTGCAGAATGATCCATGTAAGGGGAAAGAAACATTTATCTTTCTCTGCTCTGCCTTTCACATTCTTTCATTGAAACAACAGCAAGGGGTCCAGGGGAGAAAAGGAGAACATATGTAATACTTTCAACAATGAAGATTTTTACAAAAAGAAACAACAGAAAGAATAGCCATGTTTTAGATAATTTGGGAAGCACTTTAAGACATCCACACCCAGAGTACCAGAGGAGAATTCATAAAATGCTGGACTCACCTTGGCCCTTGGCCATAAGCTACCTACAGGCTGATGAAACCTTTCATTCCTGTGGTGGCTCCGTAGAAGTAAGGCACATAACCAAACCCTCTCTCACAAATACTGAACCTTCCCTCATGAATCCGTACACACATTTATGGCAAAGGTCACACCCTGGTATTTTGCCCACTCTACCCATGAGCCTGGAACAGCCGTGGGAGCTAGTCCAGCAGACATTAATGCGAGTAGTCATTGAGAGCTGTGTCTTCCATTGTGACTTCCAACATTTTGATGTTTAGAACACTGCCTACTGTATGAAATGCATTGTTATACAAATTTTTGCCATGATGTAGCCCAGTGTCTTCACATGATGAGTCTGGAACTTTTAATTACATGTCCCTATTGAAAACTTCATTTCTTTCTCAACTTCTTATATATTCTATTGGCTGTCTTACACTGATGAAATACCAGTGTATTTCATCATGGGGGAGAAGGGTACAAGAAATGCAAACATAACAGAGATTAATGCCAGTCATCTATTTTCTAAGATAACTGGTAAAGACAGACACATTTCTTGGTTACTGCAAAGTTTTCAAATAGTTCATATTTAATCCCTCTGCATGTTTCTATTGAGAACCACTTTGGGCTCCACACTTTGCTAACCAACAATCACCCAACCAGCCTACCTGAGATGAGTCTAACTCTTCCAGCCTACCCTCCCCCAGTGCTCTCAGTGGCCTTTCACCATCTTTTCACTAGGGGATATGCACAAGTATGTCCAAAGAAGCATTGCTTGTCATTGCCAAAACTGGAAGTGGAAGTAATTCACAGTTCCATTCGTGGAGAACAATGGGTATATTGAGATGTGTGCATACAGTGGATCACTATTGGCAATGAGAGTGAACTAGGGCTGTGTGCTGCCCAAATACAGATGGATATTATGGACACAATTTTTCATAAAGATTGCAAGACAAGAATATACACATGGTATGATTTCACTGATATAAAGTTTACAAAGAAACTTCAGGAATTATTCAAAAGTGTCTGTGGAGTAGCAAAATTATGAAGAAAAGCAAGAAATGACCAAATCATAGTACCAGTGATGTCCTTGAGTGGGAAAGAAGAGTCTTGAGACACAAGCTTCAGGGGGCCCGATACTGTTCTGATTCTTCATTGGCTTGAACGTTCTAATTCTTGACCTGGGTACAATTGCTTTATAATTATTTGCTAAACTATACAAATAAGGTTGAAGTATTTAAACAATTAAAAGTGTTTAAAACTGTATTATAATACTTTATTAAGAAAAATTTAAATATACATAATATGATTTGAAATAATACATTTCAGTGGGTTCATAGTGGTTATTGCTGGGTGAGGATATGGTGAAATGAAGCAAAAGTATTTTCTCATTTTTCTACAATGAGTACATGTCCTTTTTATAAATAAGAAAATGGCTCTTTTAAATATGTATTTCCATTTGATGACTGAGTCTTGACCTGTCATCTTGGACAGATACCTTAGTTTGGACTATAAGCATTAGCAGCCAAAAACAGGTTAAATTCTTGGTTACTTCCTGTTCATTCATTAATCATCATTTCCCTTAATTGGCAACCTCAATCGCAGTTTTCCATTTATAAAAAAAGAAAGCAAGAAAAAGCCTGTATAAATAGTATAATAAGTATTTAATTGAACAGTAGTCTTACTTAACCTTAAATTGGATTTTCTCGGAAATTCAGATATGTTAGAGGGAAACTGAGTGAGAAATTTGCCTTAATCTGTTGAAGTTCAAGATCATAGAGGCTAGAGCTTAAGGTAGGCTGGGCTCAAGACAAAAACCCTCCTCCAATCTCATAACCCACCTCCTACTTCTGAATATATTATCCCTTTATACCTATATCATTACACGTGACCCTCTGCTGTTGGGCCTCTTTCTTCTTGGCAATATTTCACACCTGAGCTCAAATATAACCTTTGGTGAAGCCCTACGTGGCTCCGTCTCCATGTTCCCAGAGCGAAGTTCTTATCTCAACCTCTGGGCTGCTCCACTGTCTTGCCATTGCTTATTTACACATCTCACTAATTGGTGGATTTCTGCAGACAAAGATTTTGTCTTTTCACCTTGGATTCTCCAATAGCTTATACTATATCAAGTACAAGGGAGCCACCCCATAACTGTAAAATGAATGAATGAGGGAATGAATGAATAAATGAATAAAAGGATGCTTAGAAGCTTTCAAAAAAATGAATAGTCCAGTAAATAAGAAGGATGACACAGTCTTTGAAGTAAACTACAGGATACTGACGGCATTCATTTAATACTAAATAGACTATTTGGGGTTCTTTTACTTATATAGGGAAAATGTTAGCTCTGAAAATCATAGTTTTATTGTGTTCTTGAACTAATGTGAATAAATGATGAGATAAAGCATTCAGACCACTTCTTTCACTGTGTCTTACTGAACTAAAACTGCCACAGTGAGTAATACCTCAATATCTTTTTTTGTAGTTTCACTTATACAAAGTATTTCTCCCACCACAACTTACTTATTTACAATTTCTCAGAACATAGATCATACAGTGTCTTGATTCCCCTGGAGAAATGGACTATTTCCTTTCTATAAATCCATCATTTTCAGGAGTTCACTAATTTTGTGGCTAACAGTGTGTAACACAGTTTCTCATTACTCACTTAGGACATGCCTATTATGTGGGGAGAGAGGAACTGGAGGAGAAAATAATAAGAGGTTTCCAAATATCAGGAATTCAACTCCTTGCAAGGTTGATTTCATTTTCTAGCAAGGAAGAACACTATTAGTTAGTGATAATAACCACCTCATGTATCTACTAACATTGACTGAATGGGCAGTTTTCATGTAGTGTATTGTCTAATAGGGAATCTGTACAGATAAAAGGCATTCAGCTGATAGTGTAATAAAGCCATGGCCACAGAGCATAAGAGCAGCATCCAGAGACTTCTAGGCTGAGTTCTGAAGGATGAAATGGGGCAGAGTTAACTGGAGAAAAGAAGCAGCAGGAGGCTGCTGCAAAGTTCCACAAGAGCAGTCACACTGGTCTGCCTGAACAAGCTGCAATGACTATCGAAAAAGAAGTGGACTAACATTAAGAGAAATGCAAGGTGCCTATTTCACAACACTTGGCATTTTGTGGCATGTAGAGAAGCAAGAAAGAGGGATGAGACGAGGATGAGGTCAACTTTTCTGGCTTGAGCAAAAGACACACTTTACTGAGTCAGGGAAGATAGAACTGAGAAGTTTTGCTAGGTGACAAGCAATTCATTGTGGGGATATTGAGTGGCATGTGCATGGGAGATATCCAAAAGGAGACACAATACATAGGTTGGATATATGTACAAGGAAATTTCCAGAACTATAGAATGAGGCTTTGTAGACTGAAGTACCCAGTATCATAAATGAAAAAAAGACGCACACCAAGGCACATTTGGCACGACACTCCACAACACTAAGGAAAATGAAAGATACCAAGAGCTTCCCAAGAGAGCAAACAGATCACATACCGATGGCTGACATTTAGAATGATATTGAACTTCTCAGCAGCAGCCCTGGAAGCTAAAAGCAAAGCTAAATGCCTTCACAGATCTGAGGGAAATGATTGCCACATTAGAATTCTAAATTAAACCAAACAATTGTATCAAGATGTCACCCATGGAATATGTCCAATAATGTACCTCTCATATACCTTTCTCTGTAAACTAAAAAAGAAAAACAACTCACAACATGCTCTACTAAAATAAGGAAGCAGACCAAGAAAGAGGAAGACATGAGGGGTCCAGAAGAAAGGGACCTGACAGAGGAAAGAGGCAACAGAGTTTCTCAGAATGATGACGAACAGGCATTCCGGATGGCAGCTCTGAACAGCCCTCCAGATGACCAGTCCAGAGGAGAATCAAGGGCTCCAGGAAACCAAAACAAAACCTTTTGCGTAACTGTGAGAAGAAAGCTGTGCTCTGATAGAGTTTTGAGGAGAATCAGCAAAACATATATAGAAAACTAAGCAAACACGAACCAAGGAAGCTAGTAAGTCCAGGGAAAACAAAAAGTCACCCGAGTAAGAAGGGCAATTACTCAGTTGTGAATAGTATTTATAGATTTGTAACAAGATGAACAATGAATTTTGACTTAACCAAAAATTATGATACAGCTGTATTGATGAGGGAGCCTAAAGAGAGCTAAATTGTTATTCTCCATAATAGGAAGCTATTAAAATAAATCTAAAATGTAATATGAAGAAATAACAGTATAAACATATGTCACTTAGATATATGGAGTTAGACACTAGGAAAAACCACTTAAAATGTTCAAAATGATGAGTATGAAATGGGCATATGGAGGGTGGAACAAGATACTGTTTTTGTTTAAAGCCTTTTACAGAATGATCTAGAAAGGTACAGATGTGGAACTTTGGGTGTTTTATATAAAGATTTTTTAAAGGAATGCAAAAGATGAAGAGAAAAATGGGAGAACTGCTGGGCTGTGTTGTGGCTGCAGTTACCCCACCTGTGACATGTGCTCAGAGGAGGGTGACAGCAGGATTGAGCCGGGGTTGGGTTCTGCAGACAGGGTGACCATGGTGGTTTCTGCCGCCTTTGGGATAAGCAGAGCAAGAGTGTGGACAAGAGGACAGTTGAGGGGGGGGGACTTTGGCATCAACTTGAGATTGGATAAGAGAGGAGGAAAAGGTAGGAGCCCTGCAGTTTGGGTGTAAGGGATTTCATAGTCTAGAGAGAGAAAGGAAGTGATGAAGTGCTAACCACACAGTGAGGCAGTTGGAGGGTAGAGGGTTATGTTCCAGAAGTGGAGCTTGTGAGTTTCAGAGAAGGTGCCACAAGTCAGGGAACACTGGAAGCCAAAAAGGGCAAGGAAACGCATTCTCATCTGGAAACTCCAGAAGGAAGCAACCAAAGCAGTTAGCCCGGTGAGACTGATTTCATGCTCCGACTCCCAGAACTCTAAGAGTATACAGCTGTGTTGTTTACAACCACCAAGCTTTAGAGATGAGGAATGAGTTAAATTTGAGAATGATCAGGAGTGGGCCAAGAAAATAAGGGAGAGAATAAGCAGTCCAGCCTCAGGGAACAGAATAGGCAAAGACAGACTATCAACCAGTAACTGTGGTGTCACAGCAGGGACGAGTGGCAGAGAAAATGAAATCCTGGAGGTGGCTCATCCCAGACCACAGAACTGGTCTTCCTGCTGAAGATCACAGAAAGCTGTGGAAAGGCTGTTCAAAGGACAACCATGTGTTTCCTTTTCTTGGCTATTGTAAACAATGCTGCAGTGAATATAGGGGTGCACATATTGTTTTGAATGAGTGTTTTGGGTTTCTTTGGATATAGTTCCAGAAGTGGAATCACTGGATCATAAGACAGTTCCATTTTTAATTTTTTGAGGAAACTCCATATTGCTTTCCACAGTGACTGCACAGTCTGCATTCCCACCAACAGTGCACAAGGGTTCCCTTTTCTCACATCCTCACCAACACTTGTTTGTTGATTTATTGGTGATAGCCATTCTGACAAGTGTGAGGTGATATCTCATTGTTTTAATTTGCATATCTCTGATGATTAGTGACATTGAGTATCTTTGCATATGTCTGTTGGGCATCTGTATTGTCTTCTTTTGAAAAGTATCTGTTCTAGTCCTTTACCCATTTCTTAATTGGATTGTTTGTTTTTCAGTGTTGGGTTGTATATGTGTCTTATAAATTTTGGATTTTAAGTCCTTTTTAGATATATTGCTGAATATGTTCCCCCATTCAGTGAGTCATCTTTTCATTTTGTTGACTGTTTCCTTTGGTGTTCAAAATCTTTTTAGTTTCATGTAGTCCCATTTGTTTATTTTCCCTTTTGTTTCCCTTTGCCTGAATAGATATATCATAAAAAAAATATTACTACAAAAAAAAAATGATCAAGATTTTAATGGCTTTCCTTTCTTATAGGATTTTTGTGATTTTAAGTCTCACATTTAAGTTTTTAATCCATTTAGTTTATTCTTGTCCATCAATAGAGGAGTAGATAAAAAAGCTGTTGTACATTTACATAATGGAATACTATTCAGCCACAAAACAAAAAAAAACTTACCTTGTGCGACAGCATGGATGGAACTGGAGAGCATCATCCTAAATGAAATAAACCAATCAGAAAAAAACAAGTACCATAGTCTATGGAATCTAATGAACAAAGTGAACTAATGAAGTGGAGACAGATTCATGGATACCTAGGATAGACTGATAGCTGTCAGAGAGGAGGGAATTGGAGGCTGGGTGAGAAGGGTGAAGAGATTAAGCAAAGAAGAAGAAAAAAGAAAGACTCATGAGCATGACAACGGTGTGGTGATTGCCAGAGGGAAGGGGAAGACGGAGAGAGGAAGACCAGGATACAAAGGGTTAAATGTTGGTGGAAGGAGCCTTGACTTGGGGTGGTAAACACACAATCTTAACTAATAAAAGCGAAATATTAAAATTAACCGTTTCTCCGGGACGGGGTAAGCCACGCCCACTAGCCAATCAGAATGGCTGTATGCAAATTAGCTCAGGTAAGATAGCGGCTGCAGCCCTGGAG
>PVJC01044290.1:0-14163 GCA_004026665.1 Murina feae
CGCCAAGGGCCGAAAACAGTTTCCCTCTCGCTCCTGCTGCAACGGACGCTGCCTAAACGTTTACTCAGGTCCGTGAGTGGCGGCCGCCATGTTGGCTGGGCTAATTTGCATACAGCCGCTCTGATTGGCTGGTGGGCGTGGCTTACCCTGTCTCGGAGAAACGGTTAATTTTAATATTTCGCTTTTATTAGTTTAGATGCCCATTTCATTTAGGTTGTCCATTTTTTTTGGAATAAAGTTGTTCATAGTATTTTTTCATAATCGTTTGTATTTCTGTGGGATACAATATGAATTTATTCAATTTAGATAATTTCTTTTTCAATGTGTGTTTTTAAGGCAATATTCTTTTCACAGATGAGATTTACATCTGCCTCTTATGAGTCTAGACCAAGCATGTCAAACTCGTGGCCTGTGGGCTGCATGCCACGTTTATTTGGCCTGTGTTAGCCTTTGAGTTTGACATGCTTGCTCTAGACCCTCTTCAGTAGAACAGTGATAGAGGATTTAAAAACAAACAAACAAACAACTTACCAGATTTGAGTGGACTTAGAATTAGGTGGTTACACTGAGGATGTATAACCTATGCATGAGAATATGTTGTTAGCAACTTACAGTAAAAGGCATAAATAAAATAATAACTTCATAGAAAATCAGGAAAGAGATTTTTGTTTTGTGGTTTGTGTGCTTTTAACAATTCTGTTGAAAATTCTCACCTTTTAAAAATTTATAGAACTACTAGGTACCCAGTGCACGGATTTGTGCACCAGTGGGGTCCCTTGGCCTGGCCTGTGGGGATCAAGCCAAAATCAGCTCCCTGACATCCCTCTGAGAAGAGCCCCTTCTGTATCAATCAGGATGACAGAGTTGGAGGCAAAAAGAGTGTTTTAGAAACCAACAGAATCAAAATGAGGCTTCAGGTTTCCTTAAATGATCAATAAGTTAAAGCTAAAGTAAACAGGCATCTGTTTTTGTTTGTTTGTTTGTTTGTGTCCTGCGCTCAGCACTGCCAGGGGAGAACCTGAGGGGGGATCGGTGAAGGATTAAAGAAGACAGACAAGGGAATAAAGCTGGGGCTAGGTGGCACACTGCTCTCCGATGGAGAGACAGTGCCACAGCCTGCTACCCGAGTCCTTATTTTATAGCCAGACTCCATGAGGCAAAGTAAGGGCATGGTGAAGATGTTTCCAATGTTCTCATGGGTTTCTAATCGACTCAATTACAAGTACCTGAACTCTATCAAGCTTTGTTTTGGCAGCACTTGCTGCACCTTCTGCGGCTTATATCACTTAGCCACCTGGGACCACAGGTTCGGACCATAAGATCAAGTTTAGAACCATAGCCTTGGCTATCATTGTGCTCAAAGGGCTTTACCCTCCAAGCAGGGACTTGCACGTGGCTTGCCACGAGAGGATCGTGCCCGCTCATTAGTCCGAGGCTTGAACCTGTCCAGACGCTGTAGCCGCTCTCCACAGTTTGTTTGTTTTACGTGATGGTCAGTCAGATGATGCCACAAGAGGAGACAGAGAAGAGGCTCAGGAAAACAAAGTTTACCACGCTCACTCTTTCTAGAGACAGCACACCATGCGGAGTCACCTGAAAGCAGAAAACACTGGTAAGGGAAAAGTCTTGGTCATTGCCTTTATTGAGGTTTCTGCATGAAAGGCGAGGCAGGGCGGAATAAACAGCTTAAGATTGGCTCGTTTATATAGTTTTGTCGGGCCTTGGAAATAGGGGTAGACAGCAGTTGAGTAGTACCTAGGCTTAGGTGATTAAGGTTCAGGTCTATTACGTCTTGGAGTGCACCGGCCACGTAAGAGGAGTGTTTCTGTTCGATTAGTTCACATATTTAACGTGTTCTTTCAGCTGAGCCTTTTGCCGTCTCAGAGAATTGGCCAGCCCTCCACGGCCAGTCTCTCAGCCAGAAAGGTGTTTTTTTTTTTAACATGTGGAAACATGACAATATTCAGAAAATAGAACATAAATAATACAGTATGGTAAGAAATCAATATGACTTAGTAATGTAAATTATTGCTAAATGCATTAACCATATAACAATGTTTAAATCTGATCAGTTAAATGAACAACTTCATTTACCAAAAATACTTCAAAGGTTGCGGGACCTTCAATGAGTGGGAAAAGCAGTTTGCCAGAGGCCTCGAGCATCCTCACATATTCTTGCCGAGTGTGCCAGGCTGAAAGCCCTTCTGACTGAGTAGTTACCAGAGGTGATCACATAGGTAACTATGCAGGTCAAAGAATGACCGCGGTGTCATCCGCTCTCTCCCCTGGGTGCACGAGGAGGGGGTGGAGGAGGCTGAGATGCATTGGCATGTTTGCCATGTGGTACAATGTTAGCTCTTTGCTTAGCATATGCTGGGCTTTAGCCTTGGGTATCTCACCTGTGAATAATATCTACCTTGCAAGTAGCATGTACCTTGTCAAAGATAAATAATACCGGCTGCTAAATAAAGTGGCAAGGACAGATTTTAATCATAATATACTGTTGCTATAAGGAAAATAGTTCAGCTTGTACTGAACTCAATTTCAATTTGTACAGAGGTGACTGTTTTTAAAGGGGGAATGAGGGATTGAGAAGAGGGGTGAGCTGGGGCTCAGCAGAATCAGTGAAGTGGAAAATTACAAAAGTAAGAAGGGTCTGTTGGGTCCTTGTGAAAACCACCTGGGTGTGCTAGCTGCTGTTTATGGAAATTAGGCTCAGCTCCTCCCACGGGGGCTGGGAGACGGAGGCCTTATCTTAGGGGTGGCTGGCACAGCAAGCAGTAAGTTGTTTTGGCAGCCTTGAATCTTGACAGGCAGGCACTTTAACAGGAGATAGAATTATCCTAGGAATGTGGCTTTGCGCTGTTGGAAACCATATTAGTGTTTTGTTCAAGATTTTATAGGCCAAGCATGAGGTCTGGTTGAGAACAAGGCTCAGAAGATTCTGGTCAAGGAGAGAATCTTTGCCAGCCTTGATCCATCTCTTCACTTTCGTGGAATTGAGGGCAAGGGGAACTGGTGAAAATATGCTGATACTTATGCTCTTCGCTGTTGTGCCATAATAGTCTTTTCTCTCTTATTCACAAGTTTTTGTGCTCTTCAAACTCATGACACTGGCAAGAATATATTAGCTTTAAAGTGGGATGCAGTCTCAGACTATTCACAGTTTTGCTTTGTTTTATTTTTCTATTTTTATAATTTTTAAAAATTTATGTATTGATTAAGGTATTACATATGTGTACTTATCCCCTCATTGTCCCCCCACCTCCCCCCTCATGTTCTCACCCCTCCTGGTGTCTGTGTCCATTGGTTAGGCTTACATGCATGCATGCAAGTCCTTTGGTTGATCTCTCCCCCTTACCCCCACCTTCTCCTACCCTCTGAGGTTTGACGGTCTGTCTCTGGATCTGTTTTTGTTCATCAGTTTATGTTGTTCATTATATTGCACAAATGAGTGTGATCATTTGATATTTATCTTTCTCTGACTGGCTTATTTCACTCAACATAATGCTTTCCATTTCCACCCATGCTGTTGCAAATGGTAAAAATTCCTTCTTTTTTACAGCAGCATAGTATTCCATTGTGTACATGTACCACATTTTTTTAATCCACTTATCTGCTGATGGGCACTTAGGCTGTTTCTAAATCTTAGCTATGGTAAATTGTGCGGCTATGAACATAGGGATGCATATATCCTGATAAAGCTTAATTTATAAATTAGTAACAATAAGAGGTTAATAGCAGTAATTAGCCAAAAGGTGGAAAGTAAAACCATGGATGGGGGCTGGGAACTACTGTAGTATTTTGTTATCTTGCAAATGAAGGCTAGCAAAATATACCGCTCAATATGTGACTGTAGAAGTTTTTAAGACATGCCACCCCCAAATATGCCCCTTTGGCATATTGATAGTTTTGATCTGTAGGCACTTGAAAACTGCTAGTGGATAGGGAAGCTTTCTCTGAACTGCCCTTCTCTACTTAAAGGCAAATGCTCCCAAAGTAGCCCATTACCATGGGGGGCTCCCTGGGAGTTTCATCACTCGGGGCAGATGGACTGTTTTCACAGAAGAGAATAAAAGTGGACACCACACTCAGACAAGCTTTGTCACAAACTATCAGACCTCCAGTCTATTCTTCTAAGGGCCTATTAGCTTCCCTAAAAATAATTTCCTCCTCACTAAACTGTCTGCAACACCCCCCCCCTTCCCTTTTAAGCTTGAATTCTAAGCCACCTCAGCAAGTTATTCATTTCCCCCCGGGTATCTTTCTTGCATATATGAGGCATACACATCAAGAAACTTCAGTTTGCTCTTCTCTGATTAATCTGTCTTTCATCACAGAGGTCAAAACCAGACCCCCCCAGCCCCCCCCCCAACACCCTTACACCACACTTATACAAGAATGCAGTAAGAGACATGCAGATGTTTATCAACAGCAATGCTGCTTATAAGGAAGTAGACTAAGTGTCACCCAAATGTCCATTGATAAGAGGGAATGTGAATATTGAATTAAAGAAATACTTTATAGCTATGATATTGAACAAACTAAAGGCATACTCATTGATGTGAGTGCATCTCAGAAAAATAAATGGGAGCCCCCAAAAGCAAGATTTAGCATATTATACGGTATATATGAAATCCAAAATGAGCCTTGGCAGGTGTGACTCAGTTGGTTGGGCCTCATCCTGTGCACTGAAAGGTTGCCAGTTCAGTTCTGGTCAGTGCACCTGCCTGGGTTTCAGACTCAGTCTCCAGTAGGGGGCATGCAGGAGGCAGCCAATCCATGTTTCATTATCACATCATTGTTTCTCTCACTCTCTATAAAAATTAATAAACTATTATTTTTAAAACATCCAAAATATTACATGTTAACTTTTTGAGTGCAGACCATGGAGCCAAAATTCAATGAAATTGTTTAGCACCGCAGCAGGGATACAAAATTTGAAGTAACATACATCTATAGTCAATCTTATTGATAACATTCAATTTAAATATGGTAATGTGGTCATGGGTATTTATTTCTATTATATCTTGTAACATATCTATTTATATATTACAAATTAAAATACTGCATATAATTTAAACAGCATGATAAATCAAACCTTAAGAATTTGCACTATATATAGAGGGAAAACAATGAATTTATAATTTGGATATAGAAACATAGTGCCTGTACTGTCTAAGAAAATAACTATGTGGATAATTTCACAAGTTCCTGAATTTCATGAAAGTATCTCTCTCTCTCTCTTTACAATTCTAGGGCACTTTCTTATTCAGTCCTCATAATACTAAAGCTTTTGTTCTATCACTTAAACCTGAAAAGCCGTGGAAAAAGTTCTCCTGTTTCAAAAATTATTTAGGTCCTATTCTAACTAGTGATCTCTAATCATTTAATTATTGTATTAGATATGCTCTTAAACCCAAGGTCAAACAGCATTTTAAATATCAGAGCCAGCACTTGCATTCACTCATTATACAAGCTTCTCACTGATAAATATAGACTGATTTTACATCGATGCTTGTTTATATTAAATTCTGGAACATAATATCCATGCCTGGAATATATTAGTAAATATAGAAACTTATAACTTCCATGTACTATTTCTTTGAAAGTATTTATTTTTTTATCTATAGTATTTGTATTGATATTTTATGCTAAGAGCTCAGTCTTACACACCTGAATAGAATCAGGAATGTGTTCACTCATCCTCAGTTCATAGAAATAAAGTTTCTCAGGAAATCTGTGCACTGCCCTAGACGTGAATTGTTTCTCTTTACAGCATATGTGTATATCTTTGCTAATTCTACCTTCCATGCTCTGTAGTGCATACAAAAATTTAAGAGCATTTATTAGTGTTGTTCTAATCTAAACGACCTAATTACTACTGTACAGTGGTTTTCCTTTCACCGTGTTTCAACAAATCAGCTGTAAATCAAGCATAGCAAGTCATTAATCCTTGCTAGTTTTCCTTCAGGTACAGGTAGAATCAAATTTCCTAACTCCAAGAATTTGTCTCAACCTCAAGAATAAAAACATGATGAATTCATTTTTCATTTTACCGAGAAAGGCACTTTTCTCATAAATTTTGTGAATGGGAACTCTTCACAGAATGGAATTTTGTGAGCATTAATTTTAACCCATTGTTCCCTTTGGATGTTTTTACTTTGTGTGCCAATGTGATGGGAGTGAAGCTCTTCAGGCATTGATTGCTGACCTGGAGGGGGTGAATGTTCTTTGCAAAACAATGATCTCTGTGTGAGTTTATTTTTACCTGGTTGTTAATGTGGATCGGCTTCTTCTCTTAAAGTCTAGCAGTACATTTAACATGGTTGTATAATGTATTCTAGAAAGATGATTTTTAATGATAGTGGACATGTCTCAAATGAGATTAAAAAAAGGCATTTTCTCTATTCAGTTCATTTTTCTCCCTTTTGAGGATCTGCATTTGAGTAGAATTGTCAGCTAAAGGGAGAGTAAATAAGTGTTCTTGTGATGTAGAGTGGGGAGCACCTTCCAATGGGCTTCCCTGTGATTATTTTGGCATTTCTAGTGAACCATAATATATTTTATTGCTTACCTTTGTAAATGTTTTCTGGTTTCACTGAAAAGTTACATAACCTGCCTCCTAATCCTAAAGGTGGTTAAAATAGTTACAAAAATTTAGTTACCCTGTAAAAGTACCATATTTTCCGGCATATAAGACAACTTTTTAACCCAGGAAAATCTTCTCAAAAGTCAGGGGTCGTCTTATACACCCAATTGTCTTATACGCCAGAAAATATGATAATTAAATCCTCTTACTATATAAAATTATACATTTTGAAAACATGATTTATTTTAACGTGCTATTTAAAAGAAAAATATTTATTTTCCATGAATTTAGCTTTTCAGTTTTGTTTGTTTAAAAGAGAAAAACTAGAATGGCAAGCCTTCCATCTTCAGAGATCACTGTTCGGTACAGATTCTTCAACCTCTGTTATGAAGACAGTCACATAAAACAACTTGGCGCATAAATAAATTCACGGAGGCATCTTTGAACTGCATTCAATAGCTGTTAATAAAAAGTATGACATCCTGGCTACCTTAGACAAGCCAAACCAATAAAGTTTAAGCTGAAATAAAAAATAAAAAAAAAAAGTATGACCATGGAGGCCAGAGGGAGCATTTTTAAATTGATGTAGGTGAACTCCCTTATGATTGTTTGGGGAAAATAAATATGAAAACTCCCCTTATGATGAAACATAGTAATGCTAGATAAGATTTTGAGCATAGCAAGTACATTAGACAGATAAGCACCTTAATTTCCTACACAGAAAATAAAAACAGGACAGAGTCCCAGATTTACTGTGATATTGTCATTACTATCAAGGAGGTAGTGCCCCACCCCACCCTTTTTTTTTTTTTTACCATTTGGAAGTAATGCCTTGAAATCTGAGGGAGAAAAGCATCAGTTATTTTGTAATTCATGACTGTGGAAACCCACTGGAAACCAAGGGTCCTTCTCTCACTCAGAAAGGTTGGAGAGGCTGAATGAGTCAGGCACAGTGCTGAGGAGTTTCCCCCCAACACTCAGTGGGTGGTCTTGTGTGAGGACGCAGTAGTGAACGCCAAGATGCAGTACAGAGAATGGGATTATCCTGTGTGTGAAACTTGAAACAATCTCTAAGAAAATGCATGCATCAATGTATTTCACAACTAGACCTGAACAAATGATTCCTGAAAGACAGGGCAAATACACCGTGAGCCCTGCATTGTGCCAGCGTCTCCCTCAGAGCACTTCCAGGGATGAATGCCAGGAAAGAAACCGAGAGGAAACTAAGTCTCCTCGGACTGAGAAGTTGCCGAGAGTCCGAGTTGATCCAGTGGCTTGATCAGATGAGACTGTATACAAGAGAAGAGAGAACTGCACAGAGAGAGAATCCTAGAGATCTGCAGCTATTTCTCCTTCAGTATTTCACAGCATATTGATCAGCATATATAGGGGTGCACAGTTGTCAGTGTGAGGGACAGTTTAGTCTTACATTACTATTTATTAATTACTGTATTATTTCCATAATAACAACTGTAAACCTAGTTTTTCACACCTCTGTATCTATTCCTTGTGTATTTATGAAGATAGAAAGCTCTCAAGTTCATGCAGTTTACACAGTTGGAAGCCTGATAAAGGACAAGCCTTTTCCATGAGCTTCAGAGTGCTCCTCTACCATATTGCCACTTTAAGGAAAATACAGCATTCTGAAACTTAGTTTTCAGCGTTTGCATTATTCTTCATTATATGGATATGCTGTGTGTGAAATGGGTAACATTCAGAAATATTTTACATTTTATTTGAAAAATTATATTTTTTAAAAAGGCACATGAAAATGCGTATGTATATTTTAAAACATTTTTTTCTTCTGTTGAAAATATGCATTCAGTTATGACTAAAACTATAGTGGAGGGGCAGCATTGGGCACACACACACATGCACATGCACACGCATGAACACAAAATGTCCTTACCACCTTTAAAACTCTTACACAAAAACTGATTTTGAATTTTGAAGATACTTCTATTATAAAAATATAGAGATAAAGTAGATAAATAGTAATCAAGTAAGCATAATAAATTATGAATACCTGAGGATTCTTTGTGTTTTTGATAACAGGAAATTACATATTTGGAGAGACAGCATGAGAAAGGAGAGAAAAGATCTCAAACTTAACCATCTTATTGTGTTTCTGAATTATAGGTTAAAACATATTAAAATATTAAACTTTACAAATGGCTAAGTTAATATTTCCATTTACTTTAACAATATATCTACTCTATTTTTTTGTAGCAAAGTTTGTCATGAGATTCAATATGCTCCCTTAAACTAAAATTATGGTTCATTAGTTTTCAGTCTGGAAATGTAAAGTAAGTAGTTACTTGAATATATCTATATTATTATACTTTTTGGTAAAACTGAAATGGTCTAGAAATAGACTGACTGGTGGCCTGGCAGTGTGCCAATACCATTGCTACTTGTGCCAATTTCAGTAAAGAAAATGACTGAAAAGGCATTTAAGAACTAAAAGTAGGTGTAATGTAATGCTTTTATGGGATGCTAATTTATTTGTAATTAATGAAAATATCTACCTACTTCATCTATGCCCTTGTCAAATTTAAAAATATTTTTGAATATTGATGAATAATTAATTGCAATCAGGCATCCTTCATTAGAAGAATAGATAAACAGATTATAGTACAAATATACAACAAAAAAGTATTCAGAAATAAGTAAAAAGTATGTTGTTGATTCATGTAACACAATGGATAAATCTTAAATGCATTTGGTTAAGTAAAAGAAGGGTGACTCAAAAGGCTGCATTTTGTATCATTTCATTTACATAACAAAATGGAAAGCAAAACTATAGTGACAGAAAACATACCAGTGGTTTCCCAGGGGTTTTGAAAAGCGGGGGAATGGTTGAGTCCAAGGGATATGCAGTGGAAATTTTAGGGTGATGGAACTGTTTTAAAACAGTAACAGAAGTAGTAAATGCATGACTCTATGCATTTGTTAACATCAGTATAATTGTACATCACAAATGTTTCAATGTACAGACACACAAAAAAAGCAGCCAAGATTTCAGCGATCTATGGATGGAATGCAGACTGAGAAATAAATCTGACTGTTATAAATGTGTGGGATAACTGCACTATTTAAAGGAGCTGGCTTTTAAGCAACATTGCAAAATGGTGTTTTGACCAAAAATTATAAGGGTAAATACAAAAATAACTGTGCAGAATCACTGTACTTTAGTTGGCAACTTTTCCCCATGGGGCTCAGATTAACAATTTTGAATCTGCTTTACATGTATAGGCATTGCAAAGTAGATGGACAGTGAAGAGTAGTGGTCAGGTTTCTCTCTGCAGGAGTACAAAGTTATAGGTAAACAAAATGGAACCTTGAAGTACTAGACTAGAGTCAAACACATCAGTATGAACTCATCTAATCTAATAAAAGAGTAATATGCAAATTAACCATCACTCTGAGACACCTAAGCCATGCCTACCAGCCAAGCCATGCCCTTCCGCCAATCAAGCAGCTGTATGCAAATTAACCCAGCCAAGATGGTGACCGGTAGCCATGGATCTAGAGCAAATAGCAGGCTTCCATTGCACCAGCGATGGAGTTAAAACTGCCTGCCTAGGCCAGCTGGGCCTCTGTTCAAAGCAGCAATGTTTCAAATATAGAAGCCACAGAGCTGAAACAAACAGGAGGCTTCAGCAAACAGGAGGCTTCATTGCCTGACTAGGCCTCTACTCCCGGCAACAAAGTTTCAATTATAGAAGATAAATAAACCCCGAAACCTGATTCCAGTCAGCCTTGCTGGGACGTTGTGTCAATGAGAGCTGTGGCCAGCCTAAAAATGGCTCTCAGCACCTCACCCAGGCTGGCCAGGTACCCCAACAGGGATCTGAACCCTGAAGGGACTGTGGGCAGCCTGAAAACGGCCCTTAGCCCCTCACCCAGGCTAGCCATACCTCCATGGGGTGAGGGTCCCCACTGAGGGGCTTGGCCAGCCTGCAAATAGCCATCAGCCCCTCACCTAGGCTGGTCAGGCATGTCAGCAGGTAGACATCCCCTGAGGGGTTCCAGACTATGAGAGGGCACAGGCTGGGCTGAGGAACACCCCCAAGTACACAAATTTTTGTGCACCGGGCCCCTAGTATTTAAATAATATATATACAGATGTACTACACAATAGAGTTAAGGTAGTTAAGGAAAATTATGGATATGTGAATATATATTGATCAGCACATTCTTTCTCTATTCTATCTGCTGAGCAGGCCAAGAAGTAGTGACACCCAGTAACAACACGTACTCCCAGTGCCCAGATTTTGATTTCTAAACACCATATAAATCCAAGCAAAAGAACCAGGACTCTTTTGAGAAATGACACATCGTAAGGCTAATATAAGAAGATCCAGGAGCATCTTATAGTAATCAGAACATAAGGACATGTTTTTAAAATAAAAAAAGATACATAGGAGCCAAACAAAAGGAATTCCTAATAGCCAAAGCTGGAAAAAAAGAGCAACAAAACATGAACAAATATTGAATTATAATCCAAAGTATAAAATACATATCCTTATTGATATACAATAAATAAATGTAAATGGGGGACAACAGACAATTCCCTTCCTTCCACTCACTCCCCATCAGCAGGAGGAGCTTAGCTCCCACCTACTTATGATGCTGAGCTGTATTTAGTGACTCATTTCCAAAAAACAGAGTATGGCAATAGGAAATTCACAGCAGGGAAACCTGGTGTACACTCCCTTAATCAAACCATAAGTAGATATCATGTGCCCTTCTGAAGACAAATGTAAAGGGCCCCTCATCTCAGTGATAACTCCTTCCAAAATCCCATAAGCCACGTCTGTTCGTAAGAAAAACATCAGACATCCCAATTTGAAGGGCATTCTCCAGATACCTGACCAGTACTCCTCAACACTGTCAAGGTCGTGAAAAACAAGGACAAACAGAAACTCTCACAGACTGGAAGAGATTAAAGAGACATGGCAACTGGATGCAATGTGGTATCCAGATTAAATCCCAGAACAACAACAACAAAATGGGGGCATTAATGGAAAAACTGGTGAAATTCAAATCCGTTATGGAGTCTATTTAATAGTGATGTATTAAAGTTGGTTTCTTAGTCTTGACACATGTACTGCGGTAAGATAATACCATTGAAAGTAAAGGAACTTGAGAGTGCAGGATAACACTCTGCACTATCTTTGCAACCTATCTGTAAACCTGAAAAAAATAATTCCAAAGCAAAATACTTAATAGAAAAATGCACAATAACCACAAAGTTCTGCAAGAATTTTAGTTTTATTTCTGTCTCCCAAATCCGGTCTTGGAAACTCAAAGAGTACATGTTGGGAAACATGCTCTTGCTAGTTGAGCTGTACTGGCTTACCTACAGGCAATGTGCCTTCATGTGGAAACCACCTGACAGCATGATCGGTAGGTGGTGTGCCAATATAACGAGGCGGCCTTGCGTGTTAAAACTCATGGGATCCTTGCGGTTGTAAAAATCACAGAGTCTACTGCCAAAACCTGACAGTAACAGGCCCGAGAGAGAAGTGAAATAATGTGAAAATATTAGAAATTCAGAGAATACCAACATAAAAAAATAAACTTCAGACTCACTGAATCATCCTGTCTAGTTTACAAAGACATTTTTATTTCTACACGGGAGTAAGTTACTCAGTTTTTCTGAGAACCGTATGTTGTTTATCGCATTGTACATATTTCACAGCTTGATGCTATGGGAATTATTTCTAAATTTCTATATTAGGAAAAAAGTGTCCTATTGTTAAAAATAAAGGGTTGTAAGTAGAAATTCCTGCAGAAACTCTGCTTTTAGTTGTGAAGGTGAAGTGCTGCCACAGTCTCCCTTGCACTGGGGACCTGATGGCCTCCACTTGCTTACAGAGGATCAAGGGCTAAACAAAAACCTCTCTTCTGTCCATGTCCTAACCAATGAAAGGCTTATTTTCACTAAATGCTACCATTACCTTTTAAATGTTTTGCCTTCTTTTTCAAGCCAATAGTAATTAGAAAATAAATGATAAAATAAAAGGATACTTAAGAAAAGGACACATAGGTTCTGAATTCCTTAACGGACATTTGGGGTAAGATCTCAGCATTCTGAATTTTTCAGATTTTATGAGGATAGCTCATTCCTTATACCATTGATTGCATGCTATCTTGCCTGTCCATTAATAGTTTTGCAGCAAAAATTATGAAAATTCACAGCAAGCGAAATGAATAATGGCTTTGAAGGTGTTGGCCACAAATGAGTCAGATCTCTATGGTTTTTGCCACAATACAGGCTCAAAACCTTACCAGTTTGCGCAACATTTTTTTTTGGCTTCCGCATTGCTGGTTAAGGATTTGGACATGTATAAGTATGTTCCTTTATTTATGTTTCCCTGCTAGAAACCACGCTTGTTTGAATTCCATGCTCACATTTAAGTACTGAGGATCCCAATATTTCAAGTGAGTGATGAAAAGCACTCCATTCAGTTTTGCATAGCCTTCTCAGTTTTGTCTATCACCTGTGAGTCCCGCCCTGTTTAATAATTAGTACTCTTTAAAGATTCCAGTTTGAAGGATAAATTATATGATCACTGTAGTTAAAGGCCATTTTGGAAAGCATCTCTCTCCTCAGCAACACTTAGACAAGAGACAGCCACAAGGCAAGCCCAGAGACTTAGTTGTATGGGACATGTTGACTTAATTGGAAGTAATAATAGGTTATCACAATTTTATTTAAAATAAATTTCCAGAATATCAGAATGTGAGTAGTTTAAAACATCAATGATTCTCCAGATGCATATACATATAGTGACAATCCTGTGCCTTACCATTTCTACCCCAAGCTCCTGCTCTCCTGCACCCAATTATGACATTTAGGTATTTGGGGGAATAACTGATTCTCTTCATTCTTTCAATAGATAGTTGTTCAGCATCTACCATGCAACATTCCATATGGACCACTCAGCCTACTGGAGTAATAGATAGTAAGTGGTATGAATAGTTACTAGGAAAATTAAATAATACACTACAGGATAAAGGGACTATGAAAGAACATGGCAGATACAGTTGTTACAGGTTCCAGGGGATAAAATATTGTGTGCAATTTAAAATAAGATATTCAGGGTGAGTCTCACTGAAATGCGTGTGATTGAGTGAAATTTTGGAAATGAAGTAGTTAGCCATGGAGGATTCTGTGAAAGTATTTCACCAAGATGATGGTATGTTTCATCATCCTATATAATAGTTAATATGCTAATTAGACCAGATGGCAGAACAACTTTCCAGAATTACAGGGGGTTGGGGGTGGGGCAGGGCCACCGGCCAGTGAGGCAGCTGGGGCTGCGAGGGCCTACTCTTGCATAATTTTCGTGCATTGGGCCTCTAATCTACTCTATAAAAGCGAAATATTAAAATTAACCGTTTCTCCGAGACAGGGTAAGCCACGCCCACCAGCCAATCAGAGCGGCTGTATGCAAATTAGCCCAGCCAACATGGCGGCCGCCACTCACGGACCTGAGTAAACAGCCCTTTCCATTGCGGCAGGAGCGAAAGTGAAGCTGCGCCCGCTCAGCTCAGCTCCG
>PVJC01044291.1:0-14162 GCA_004026665.1 Murina feae
CTCTCTCCTTCAGCTCCGGAGGATTCTATGATTGTTACAATGTTTCAAAAAGCTGTGTTTCGCTAGAGGCAGTTTAATCGGAGCTGAGCTGAGGGGCGCAGCTTCACTTTCGCTGCTGCCGCAATGGAAAGGGCTGTTTACTCAGGTCCGTGAGTGGCGGCCGCCATGTTGGCTGGGCTAATTTGCATACAGCCGCTCTAATTGGCTGGTGGGCGTGGCTTACCCTGTCTCGGAGAAACGGTTAATTTTAATATTTCGCTTTTATTAGTTTAGATTATTGACTATATTCCCTATGCTGTACTTTACATCTCCATGACTGTTCTGTAACTACCAATTTGTACTTCTGAATCCCTTCACCTTGTTCACCCATCTCCCTGACCCCCTCTTATCTGGCAGTAGTCAAAATAGAACAGCATATCTTAACACGTTTAAGGAAAGAACAGAATCTAACTGTATTAAGTCACAAACTGTGAAGATATTTGTAGAAATGTAAGTCTGTGCCACTCAAGTCAATTTTTTGTTGGGAAAATAGTTATTTTTCACAGAATGTCATTTATGTTAGCATGTATTGGTTTATTATTTTTAATGAATAATAAACATTTTAAAGTTTCTAATATGATAAATATTGGTAGATATAATTCCATATAAATGAAAGCATTTTGGGAGGGGTCTCTAATTTTTTAAGAATGTGAATATGAGACCAAAAAGTTTGAGGCTCGCAGACGAAGGTGGTGGCAGTGAGAATAAAAAATTGAAAGGATGTATTTTAGGGGAAATTATAAAGGAAGAATTGACATAAGCTGTTACTTAAATTGGATTAAGGGAAGGGTCAAGAAATAAAGATCCGTGTTTATAAGTGAGCATGACTCAATGATGGTAGCTTTGATAGTAAAAGGAAATTTGTGAGAAGGAGATAGTTTGGAAGGAATATATTAAATACATACTATGCCAGGTATTGAACTAGTATTGGAAATACAAATATGAATAACACATAATAGTTAAGTCATGTGAGGATTATATGCCAGGCACTAGATGATTTATATATAGATACAGTATTTCATGAACTCCAAGATACCTTCAGTTGTAAGATGCATCATTATCTTATGGGCCACTATGAAAGAATTCTACCATTAATACTGTCACATAAGATTGATGACAGGATTAGTACTATTTTCAGAGATGTTAAAATGTAAAAGAAATGTTAGAAAACAATGTAAAGTATTTTTTCTGGTTCTGAGAGTCTGAAACTTCTTTTTTTCTTCAATATTCTTATTTTACTTGATTTTGAAACAGAGAGAGACATCAATTTGCTGTTACACTTATTTATTTATGCACTCATTGGTTGATTCTTGTATGTGCCCTTGGCATAGTGGGACAATGCTCTAACCAACTAAGCTACCTGTCCAGGACCTTACTTCAATATTCTTTTTGTTTTTAAATATATATTTTATTAATTTCAGAGAGGAAAGGAGAGGGAGACAGAGATAGAAATGTCAATGATGAGAGAGATCAGCTGCCTCCTGCATGTTCTCCAGTAGAGGTGGAGTCTGCTACCCAGGCATGTGCCTTCACCAGGAATTGAACTGTGACCTCCTGGTTCATAGGTCAATGCTCAACCACTGAGCCACACAGGCCGGACTTACTTCAGTATTCTTGGGGACAAAACATTTATTGAACACCTACTATTTTTTGTACCTGTGCTGTCCAATACGATAGCCACTGACATCATGTGACTAGTGCGCACTGGAAATGTGGCTAGGCCAAACTGAAATGTGCTGTAAGTGTGAAATATATACCACTTTTATTCCCATTTTAGAGATGAGGAATCTGAAGCACAGAGAAGTCAAATAATTACATAGGGTCACATGACTAGAGCAAGGATTTATGGAAAATTATATCATTTCCATTTTAGAGGTGAGATAACTGAGGCCTGGAAAGTTAGGTAGCTTTGCTAAGGAAAGCCACTAGTAAGAGGCTGAGCCTAGAAGGTCTTTACATTTAGTAAGGGGAAAGATAAGTACAGTATGATGAATCCTGTGATAGTACCCATAGGATTCTATGGGAGCTTGAGGAGAGGTATCAGAATAAGACTAGGGATCAGGGTTAGAGTTACAGAAATTTGTTTTCAACAAGGAGAGAGATACCTTTCCTGACAATAAGCAAAAAGGGTAGGTGTTGGTACTAACAAATTTGTGGGTTAGTGAGTGACACCAAGGAATTCCTAACTGGTGATCTTTGTGATTTTCCAGTCAAGTAAGAGGCAAGGTCTTCTGTTGAGAGTGAAGAGAGGGAAATAGAATATAATGTTTAAGAAGAATGTAAATTTTGAAATACCTCCTACTGGAAATGGGCATAGTAGATGATTAGAGATGCAGAAGTTTTGAAGGACCAGATGAGGTTACAGAGAACAAATTTGTAATGTTACTAATATGCAAGAGTAGATAATTTGTCCAGAGTCAGACAAGGAGGCAAGAGAGTGATTGAGTTGATGGACCAGGGGGTCTAGACAGAAAAGGGGAAGATGGTAAAGACAGAAGAATGCAGATAGGGAGCCCACACAGCTAACATTCATGATACTTTAGTGACATTCATGACGTGTATTGGGATTAAAAGTTGGAATCATAGGAAATATCATTGGAGTTGAAGATTTTAGCCCGGCTCATGTGGCCCAGTGGTTGAGTGTCGACATATGACCCAGGAGGTCACGGTTTTATTTCTGGTCAGTGCCTAGGTTGTGGGCTCAATCCCCAATGTGGGGCTTGCAGGAGGCAGCTGATCAGTGATTCTCTGTCATCATTGATGTTTCTATCTCTCTCCCTCTCCCTTCCTCTCTGAAATCAATAAAAATATGTTTTAAAGAAAGATTTCAGGAGGTGGTAGTTCAGTGTGTTGACCAGACTCAGAGTTATCATGGGATGAGTTGTGAATAGAGTGAAGGAATGGAGTTTTTTGTCTTGGAATTGTTATCATTACCCATATGTCAATTACTGAATAAGGTTATAGTAAAAATCTTGTATGAAGGCAAAATTGTCAGTTTTTCCTTAAAGTTTTGCCAATTTTTGCTATATATATTTTCAGTCTATTAGGTGTATGCACAATTATAGTTTTCATATTGTCCTGTTGAATCAAACCTTTTATCATGAAGTAAACCTTTGTTGTTAGAAATGCTTTTTGTTTTAGTTTATTTTGTCTGATATTGACACTGCTGCTCTGACTTTATTTTGGCTAGTAGTTGCTTGGTTTATTTCTATCTTTTGGTTTTTTTAAAAATTCTTTTTTTCCCCACGTACCTTAGATGCCTCTTTTAATATTTCTATGTTTTTTTTTATTGATTTCAGAGAGAGGAAGGGAGAGGGAGAGAGAGAGAGAAATATCAATATCAGTGATGAGAGAGTATCATTGATTGGCTGCCTCCTGCATGCTTTCCATTGGGGATTGAGCCCACAGGCCAGACATATGCCCTGACCATGAATCGAACCTCGATTTCCTAGTTCATAGGTTGACACTCAACCTCTGAGCCACACTGGCCAGGCCTTAGCTGCCTCTTTTAAATAGCATATAACTAACTAAGATTTATTTTTAAATCCTTTTTGATGATTTTTTGCTTTTACCTGGATAATTAGTTTATTTACCTTTGTAGTGATTATTGGTATAATAGAAATAATTTCAAATATCTTATTTTGAGCTTTCAAAGTTACCTATGATTTTCTGGTTATTTCCTTCTGACTCTCTTATTTGGGATTGATTATAGTGTTCCTTTTCTTGTTTGGACATTAATACATTCTGTGTGTGTTCTCTAGGTGTTACTGTACCTATGTTAACATGCATATATAATATAAAATGTAAAACAGTCCAATCTTTTCTTTTTTGGAATATATAGTTATATTTCCTAAAATATATCAGTTTGCATATAATAGAGTTATTATTATTTTTAAATATGTTTTGATTTTAGAGATTGAGGAAGGGAGAGGGATAGAGAGAAGAAACAGCAACAAAAGAGAAACATTATCGATTGGCTGCCTCCTGCATGCCCCCTTCTGGGGATTGAGCCTGCAACTCGGGCAAGTGCCCTGATCTGGAATCAAACCATGACCTCTTAGTTCCTAGGTTGACTCAATCACTGAGCCACACTGGCCAGGTGGGTTTATTAGTTTTTAATGAATTAAACATTTTAAATGTTT
This sequence comes from Murina feae, assembly GCA_004026665.1. NCBI lineage: Eukaryota > Metazoa > Chordata > Mammalia > Chiroptera > Vespertilionidae > Murina > Murina feae. Next base: position 4,182 of record PVJC01044291.1, read on the forward strand.
CTCAACTTTAATTTTTAATGTTTTTTCCTTTTTTAAAAAAATATCTTTATTGATTTCAGAGAGGAAGGGAGATGGAAAGAGAGAGAGAAACATCAGTGATGAGAGAGAATCATTGATTGGCTGCCTCCTGCATGTCTCCTACTGGGGATCAAGCCTGCAACCCAGGCATGTGCCCTTTGCTGGAATCAAACCTGTGACCATTCAGTCCACAAGCTGACGCTCTATCCACTGAGCCAAACCAGGTAGGGCATGTTTTTTACTTTTCCTTAAAGTCTAAAGGTAAGTGTATCTTTATTTTTACCTACATCTTGAGTGCTACCAGGACCTTAGGATGCTTTAACTCTGATTATACGCCTCTCAGATTATATGTTACTAGAGGTCCAGTGCACAAAAATTTGTGCACTCAGGGGGGTCCCTCAGCCCGGCCTGTGCCCTCTCACAGTCTGGGACTCCTCGGGGGATGTCCACCTTCTAGCTTAGGCCCGCTCCCTGGGAGATTGGGCTTAAGCTGGCAGTCAGACATCACTCTGGCAGCCCAGGAGCCCTCGGGGGATGTCCACTTGGCTAGCGGGGAGCAGGCCTAAGCTGCAGTCTATATCCTTAGCGCTGCTGAGGAGGCAGGAGAGGCTCCCACCACCACCACTGTACTGGCAGCTGTCAGCCTGGCTTGTGGCTGAGTAGAGCTCCCCCTGTGGGAGTGCACTGACCACCAGGAACAGCTCCTGCATTGAGCATCTGCCTCCTGGTGGTCAGTGCGTGTCATAGTGACCAGTCATTCCCAGTGGTTCTACTGTTAGGGTCAATCTGCATATTACCCTTTTATTATATAGGACTAGGGGCCCGGTGCACAAAAATTTGTGCACTGGGTTGGGGGGGGGTCCCTCAGCCCGGCCTGTGCCCTCTCCCAGTCTGGGACCCCTCTGGGGATGTCCACCTGCTGGTGTGCCTGGCCAGTCTGGGTGAGGGGTTAATGTCTATTTGCAGGCTGGCTAAGCTCCCCAGTGGAGACCCTCACCCCAGGGGGTGTGGCAAGCCTGGGTGAGGGTCTGAGGGCAGTTTTCAGGCTGGCCACAGCTCCCACTGACCCTCCCAGCCATCAGCCTGGGAAGCAATAGCGTGGCGCTGGCCACCCCATGGCCTCCCAGGAGGGGGCCTCGGGCCGCGCCCCCCCAGGCCCCTGCCTGGGAAGCCGATGGGGTGGCGCCGGCCACCCCACACCCCATGGCCTCCCAGGAGAGGGCCTCGGGGGCCGACAGGCTGGTCCCACCGCCAGAGGCCCCTGCCTGGGAAGCCGATGGGGTGGCGCTGGCCACCTCACACCCCATGGCCTCCCAGGAGGGGGCCTTGGGGGTCGGCAGGCTGGTCCCACCTCCCGAGGCCCCTGCCTGGGAAGCCGATGGGGTGGCGCTGGCCACCCCACACACCATGGCCTCCCACAGGGGGCCTCAGGGGCCGGCCGGCTGGTCCTGCTGCCCGAGGCCCCCGCCTAGGAAGCTGATGGGGTGGCGCCAGCCACTTCACACCCCACAACCTCCCAGGAGGGGGCCTCGGCGGCCGGCCGGCTGGTCCCGCCACCTGAGGCCCCCGCCTGGGAAGCAGATGGGGTGGCGCCGGCCACCCCACACCCCATGGCCTCCCAGGAGGGGGCCTTGGGGTCGGCTGGCTGGTCCTGCCCCCCAAGGCTTCCGCCTGGGAAGGCATCGGCTGGCTCAGGGCACCGGATTTCTTCCCAGGATGTTGGCTCCCAAGATGGCGGAGGCTGCAGCCCAGGAGAAGCCGCACAACGGGGCTGCGGCCTCTGCCATCTTGGCTAGGTTAATTTGTATACAGCCACTCTGATTGGCTGGTGGACGTGTCTTAAGCGTCCCGAAGAAACGACTAATTTTAATATTTTGTTTTTATTAGTTAGGATAGTCTGGTTTTAGTTGTAGTTCATTTTTCTCCATCCTCTTCCATATACACATAAAGTAGACATTATTTTTATCTTCATACTTGATGTTTGTTTTAGATTTGTCTACACATTTACCACTATCTTTGAATCACAGACCTTCAATCTAGATCATTTTCCTTTTTCTAAAAAGTATGCAAAGTACTTATTTTACTTTGCATAATGTTTTCAGGATTTATTCATGTTGTAGCATGTATCAACACTTTATTTTTTAACCTGTTATATTCTACTAGAGGCTTGGTACACAAAATTTGTGTACTGGGGAGGGGGGGCACAGCCCTCAGCCTGGCCTGTGCCCTCTTACAGTCCGGGAGCCCCATGATCGATTGCCCCAAAGAGGTAGGCCCGCCCACCTGGCTAGGGCTCATGGATTGGTGGCCTGGGCCTCCCTCTTTGGGGTGATCATGGAGCCCCCCGATTGATTGTCCTACCGGTCAACGGCCTGGGCCTCCTTCTGCAGGGCGATCTGGATATTGTTCCCACCCCAGGAGAGGGATGTCACGCCCACCTGCCACAGCCTGCCGGTTGGTGGCCTAGGCCTCCCTCTTTGGGGTGATGGTGGAGCCTCCCCTCCCCAAGTGATCGATTACCCTGCCCGCTGGTGGCCTGGGCCTTCCTCTGCAAGGTGATCATGGGGCAGTGGCCGGGCCCCCAACCAATTGCATCACACCTGCCTTGGTTGGCCTGGCACCAGTGGGTGTCATAGTGTGGTCACCCGGAAGGTTGTCCAGATGGTCATTCTCCTGTTCAGTTGTTCAATCAATTTGCATATTATACTTTTATTATTGTAGACTAAAGGCCTGGTGTGAAATTTGTGCACTCAGTGAAGAGGCATCTCTCAGCCTGGCCTGTGCCCTCTTGCAGTCTGGGAGCCCTTGGGGGGATGTCCGACAGATGGCTTAGGCCTGCTAGCCATGGGGAACAGGCCTAAGCCATCAGTTGGACATCCTTAGCGCTGCTGCAGAGGTGGGAGAGGCTCTGGCCATGAGCTTGGCTTCTGACTGAATAGAGCTCCCCTTGTGGGAGCACACTGACCACCAGGGGGCAGCTCCTGCGTTAGACATCTGCCCCCTGGTGGTCACCGCACTTCATAGCAACTGGTCATTTCACCATTCGGTCCATTGGCATAATTGCCTTTTATTATATAGGATAACATAATAGTTTTTTAAAATATATATTTTTATTGATTTCAGAGAGGAAGGGAGAGAGGGAGAGAGAGAAAAACATCAATGATGAGAAAGAATCATTGATTGGCTGCCTCCTTCATGCCCCCCACTGGGGATCAAGCCCACAACCCAAGCATGTTCCCTGACTGGAAATTGAACCATGACCTCCTAGTTCATAGGTCAATGCTCAATCACTCAGTCATACCAGCTGGGCCCATGATAGTTTTGAGTAGTCTTAAATATGTAATTCATTGGTTTCAGTTCATTCATGGTGTTGTATAATATCACTACTATTTCCAGAACTATTTCATTACCCTAAGCAGTAACTACCCATTTATCCTCCCCTTAGCCCCTGATAACCTCTAATCTACTTTCTGTCTCTGTGAATTTGCCTATTCTAGTTACTTCTTATAAATGAAACCATATAATATTTGTTCTTTTGGCTTCTTTCACTTACCATAATGTCTTCAAGGTTCATCCATATTTTAGCATGTGCCGGAACTTTATGGCTGAATAATGTTCCATTGCATATATCTGCCACATTTTGTTTATCCATTCATCTCTTGATGGATTCTTGAGTGTTTCCACTTTTCAGCTAACATGAATAATATTGCAATGAACATTGGCATACAAGTATATGTTCAAGTCCCTGCTTTCAATTTTTTTTGGATACATACCTAGGAAAGGAATTACTGTATCTCTTATGTTTATAATTTTGATAAACCACCGTACTATTTTCCACAGTAGCTACACCATTCTACCTTCCTACCAGTAGTGTGCGAGGGTTCCAATTTCATTATATCTTCACCAATACTTACTTATCTGACTTTTTTATTATATCTCTCTGAGTGGGTGTACAGTAATATCTCCTTGTGGTTTTTATTTGCATTTCTCTAATGATTAGTGATGTTGAGCATCTTTTCATGTCCTTCTTGGCTATTTATATATCTTTGGAGAAATGTCTATTCAGATCCCTTGCCTATTTTTAAATTGAGTTACTTGTCTTTTTATTATTGGGTCATAAGTGTTCTTTCTGTATTTTAGCTAGAAGTCCCTTATCAGATACCTGATTTGTCTGGGAGGTATAATTAAGCTAGAATCACTTTAAATTCTTAGCTTGAGGTTTTCTTGGTCATATCACTAGTGTAAATTCAAACTGCAGACCTACATAGGGCCCAGCTCATGGTTATAAATTCTTCAGAGAGGCTTGTCCTGTGGTATATAAGAGTGGATGAATGATAATTAGTATGTGTGACTCTCCCTTACTTTTGACATCATGTGGTTTTGTTCATAAACTGAACTAATTGCAATATGAACGGTGTTTACACAGACTTTGTAAAAAATGGGAAATAATAAAGCATGCTTTCCCCTTTCTTATAATAATTCAACAGACTTGAGCTCTTCCAGGCAGGAACTGAGCCTTTTACAACTGAAATATTCGGTAACACAACATGGCACACAGATTATGAACTTCATAAGAGCAGACCTTTTTGTCTGTTTTATTCACTGCTCAATAAATATTTCTTCCATGAGTGAATTAATGAATAGGAGGAATTACTCATAAATGTTTGTCAAATCTATTGTGATATGCTTGATTAGTTTTTATGGTTCTGACTAGAGAGTTTCTTGCTCAGCTGGAGGGAGGGAAGATGGCCTACTTTTTTTCTTTTTCTTCTATACTTAAAAAAATATTGTCCTAGCTAGTTTGAGTCAGTGGATGGAACGTTGGCCCATGGACTGAAGGGTCATGGGTTCCATTCTGGTAAAGGGCACATACCTCAGTTGCAGGCTTGATCTCTAGCCCTGGGCACGTGCAGGAGGTAACTGATCTATGTGTCTCTTTCACATTGGTGTTTCTCTCTTTCTGTTTCTCCCCCTCCCTTCCATTCTCTCTAAGAATCAATGTAAAAAATATCCTTGGGTGAGGATTAAAAAAATAAAAATAAATAAAAGGAAAGAAACTTAAAAAAAGAAAAAAAATATTTATTGGAGTACAATTACATATAGAAAATTGCCTGTATCGTAATTGATCAGCTCAATAAATTTTTATAAACTAAATGCATTTGTGCAAATATCACCCTGATTAAGAAATCAGGAGCCTAACTTTTAAAAGCATTACTTCAGAAAAGTCATTTTCATGTAATTTGGTGGGAGCCTGACTCTGGAGTGACTCAGATATGGTGGTTAGGTATTTGCCAGAAAGGCAGTTGTAAAGTCCTAGGTACATCTAAGTTTTTCCTTTCTAGGTGGGATGAAGGGAGAATGTCAGATGTCAGGTTTCCTATGCTATTTGTGCCTAGGGCAAGTGATTGTGCGACACTTGCTTCTGTTTCATACCCAATATGATAGTGTAACTAATGTTTCATATTTTAGGAGTGTGAGATAATGAGGGTTTTTCTACTGGAAGTTATATTTTGTGTCTAATATGGCAGATGTGGTCACAATATGTATTCTTCCCTTAAAAAAAGGATCCTATATCTAAATTCATTCTTCTTATAAGTATGTCCAGAGTATTTCTGAATCCATTGCTAAGAGGCAATATGTAAAGTCATATTTTTTTTAAATTTCTTTATTGATTAAGTTATTACATATGTGTCCTTATCCCCACATTACCCCCCATCCCCCACTCATGCCCTCACCCCCCTGTTGTCTGTGTCCATTGGTTAGGCTTATATGCTTTTATATAAGTCCTTTGGTTGATCTCTCTCCCTTACCCCCACCCTCCCCTACTTTCTCTGTGTAATGCCATACTTTAGACTTTACACTTTAGAGTCATGATTAAAAAAATACAAGTTTGTTTTTAAAAAGTGTGTTTTTGTTACCTTCTTCAGTCCCATTTAATAATTTATTTTTCAATTTCCTAATGGAGTGTGGCTCTGTTCCAATAAAGCTGATTTACAAAAACAGGTGCGCTGGAGTTTACTGACCCTTCATCTAGAATAAAACTTCAAAAAGTGGACACTCAAAGGGAAATGGTATAAGGGAACCAGTTATTCAGTAATTTAATCAATTTTTTGAGAGTGTGCTATTTGACAAACCTAGGGCTAAAGGGTAAATTAAATTATGGTGTTATATCCACTCACTGGAATATTAAGATTATTGAAAATGATCATTTTGAATACCAAATAACATGAGAGTTCAGGATAAAATCTTTGTATCTTAATAAATATTGGCATTTAGAAGGAATATATGAATTTTTGTTAGATATAAGGAGTTTTTCTGTTTTTTCAGACAGCCCGCAGTGTTTTTATATACCAAAAATAATTTTTTAAATGGCATCATGGGATACAACTTCAAACTGTTGTCTTTAATCACTACTGTGTATTATGATAAAGAGAAGCTTTATTGTTCAGTGATATCCTTTTTACTTAATTAGTATAAGATCTACCTTTGAGGAGAATTATTGCTGTCCTGTTCAAGATGGATTGTCATTTCTCTCTTTTTAAAAGCTTTTTTTCTTTTAACAGTGCCCTTATGTCTGCCATTTCTTATATTTACTTACCAAAAAAGAGAATGGTGAGTATTTTTATTACAGTTATGTTACATTCAGTCTGTGGAATTAGCATTTGTATTGGCCTTTATAAAGTTAACTGCTAGCATTAATTCTATGACATGATTTTGTGGGAATTGCTTTTTAGTACTTTTATCTAAGAGCATCTGCTTAATGGCTTAACTGAACAGGGTGTTTATATTCTTGATGTGTTGTAAGAAGAAGCTATATATATGAGCCAGATGGGTGCTGTTTATTCTGAACCACGTACATAATACTTCTTTGTTTCTTTTAACCTTTACTAGTCAAACCATTTCGTGTGAGGAAATTGCTTGATCTTCAGGCAAAAATGGTGAGTATCAAAAAGACCCCAAACTAGCCAATGTATTCTGTGATAGATATTGGGCTAGGCTTTGGGGATATAAAATGAAATGAGTTATTACCTTCAAGGAGCTTTTTGCCTAGGCAACTCAGTCAACAAAATAAAATGGGTCAAGGAAGAGTGGTGATGCTTGAGAGAAATTTTAACGGATGAATAGGATTTAACTAGGCCAAGAAGGAAGAGCAGGACACTCCTGACCAAAGGAACGGCATGCGCAAAGATGTAAAATAACAGAAACTGTTTAGGGAACTGGGTTGGTGTGGCTGGAAAATAAGTGTCAGGGAGTAGTAAGAAACAACTATTTTATTTTATTAAAATAAAGTGACTAGTTTACTTTTTGTGTGGATGTGATCTAGGAAAAAGCATTCTTTTCCGTATACTTAAACTTCAGTCTATTCCCTGACCGTTATCTCTTGTCCTTACAGCCCTCTTGCGTTGTTATTTCCACTATACCTTCCAGGTAACAGAGATCTGTGCAGCTTTGCGTATAACACAGTAGGAAGTTGTAGTGCCCATGCCTAACTGCTGCAACCTGCACTACCTACCTGAAGGCATTCAAATTTAATGAAAAACACAAACACATGTGCACATTCGTGCTTCTCTAGTATGAGGTTTCCTATTAGTACAATTCAATGATTGTTCTTGTTTTACAGTTTTTAGTTTTGCTTCTGTGGGTACAATATCTTCTCTTAGCTCTGCGAGGATATTGATGACAATGTTTTTGTCCAGATCACATTTTACTTCACATTAATAGAAATTGTGAAGATGTATTTTTCCATGTTAACAGCAAAACATTTCAACAGAATAACAAGATTCTTACCATTAAGATCTTGCTGACTTGAATTAATTGAAATAGTATATGTTTAAGTGTATGATTTAGTACATGATTGTCTAACATTTTTAAACAAACATTGTATGACTTCATTATTAGCATTCTATACAGTATATTACTAAATTATTCCATTATCAATGCCCATTTATAAGGATGCATTCATAAAATTGTTTTGATTAGCTGGATTTTGGTAAGTTTGTTCAAGTCCAATAATATGAAGCCTAGAAGACATAGCCATGCTCACATGTAACCAAACATATACATAGAATGGTAATAGCCATAATCAGCACATGAGAACGAATATATTGGATATGTAAATTTCGTGAATTTCTGGTACCTATAAAGGCCTGGATCTCTTCTATACCAACCCATGCCCCATAACTCCTGATCCACAGAGGAAACATAATGCAGAAATAGTCTTTCTGGTGGCAAGCATGAATGGTGGGATCTGGAGCAGGCATGTTTTTATTTTAAAAGTACAAGGACCACCCAGCCAGTGTTGCTCAGTGGTTAAATGTCAGCCTATAAACTAGGAGGTCACGGTTTGATTCACAGTCAAGGCACATGCCCAGGTTGTGGGGTTTAATCCCCAGTGTGGGGTGTGCAGGAGGAGCCAATCAATGATGATGTTTCTCTCTCTCTCTCCATCTCTTTTCCTCTCTGAAATCAATATAAAAATAAATATTTTTTAAAAAGTACCAGTGCCTCTTGAAAATGATCTTTAGAACAGGAAGTGGGAGATAATTGTCATCTTAAGGATTGATGAGAATGGTTTCTGAGATTCTCCCTCTATCAGGCATGAGTTTGTGGGACTAAGGCTGTGATTTTTTTTTTAATATTCGCATATTTGTTTCCTTAGAGTTATTTTCTTTAGTTTTCTTCATGGTAGAGGCTTTTCTCTAATGCCTGGTAAACCTTGTTTATTAATTGGTAATAATAAAGTACTAAAATGGCAATTGGAGACTTGTGCGTGTGAACAGGATTTATTGTCAGATTTTGATGTGTCTCTTATTGGGGAGCCACCTAGATGACTATGACATTTTGCCCAAAGAGGAATTCTATCTCTCCTGCCTATGGGTTGTATTAGGCCTCTCCAGAAAACAGAACCAATAGGATATGCATACAGGGTGAGGCAAAAGTAGATTCACAGTTGTTTATATGAAAAACAATGCAATAATTAATAAATAATGCAAGAATAAATTATCGCAGACTCACAACTGTAAACCTACTTTAGCCTCACCCTATAAATGTGTGTATATCTGTAAAGAGATTTTTTTATAAGGAATTGACTCACATGATTATGGAGGCTCACAAGTTCAAAATCTGCAGAGTAAGCCAGAAGGCTGAAGACTGATGTTCTAGTTTAAGTCCAAAGGCAGACTGCTGGAGAATTCTCCCTCTTCTTTCAGGGAGGTTGGTCTTTTTATGCTATACTAGGGGCCCAGTGCACAAATTTGTGCACCTTGAAAAGAGCTGTGGGCTGTGAGGCTCCTGTAGGCACACGGGTGGGTCTGGCCGATCCTCCATGCCCCCTCCTGGCCCCTCCTGCCACGGCCCCCGGTCCCCTGTCTGCCAGCAGCCCCACTCCCACCACCACTGCTCCCATGTGCTGATTGCACGGAGCAATTGGGACTGGCGCTGGCAGCAGGTGTGAGTGGGGCTGGTGCTGGCAGCAGGTGTGAGCGCTGGGCAGGACCATGGCACAAGGGAACAAAGAATTTTCAGTAACCACCAGAGGCTTGCTCCAATGACAGTGACCAGCGCCCCCACTCACCTGCTCCACCATCCTGCCGTGGCCAACACCCACCATGTTCCATGTTTACCCCATGGTGGTCAGTGCATGTCATAGCAACTGGTATTTTGGTTGTTCCAATGTTTGGTCTATTTGCATATTAGCCTTTTATTATATACTAGAAGCCCAGTACCTGAAATTTGTGCATGGGGGACGGGGTGGTTCCCTCACCCAGCCTGAACCCTCTCCAATCCGGGACCCCTCGGGAGATGTCCGATTGCCAGTTTAGGCCCGATCCCTCTCACTATCCAGGACCCCTGGCTCTTAACTGCTCACCTGCCTGCCTGCCTGATCTCCCCTAACTGGCCCCTCTGCCAGCCTGATCACCCCTAACCACCTCTGCCTGCCAACCTGATTGCCCCTAACTGCCC
>PVJC01044292.1:0-14128 GCA_004026665.1 Murina feae
ATATCTATCAATAAGCGAACCTAAAAATCAAGTGAATAAAAAATCTGATGAACAGAATAAACTGGTGAATAGAATAGAATCAGAGGCATAGAAAGGGAGTGGACTGGCAATTTTCGGGGTAAAGGGTGTTGGGGGTGCGGGAAGAGAATGGATAATGATCGTACACCTATGGATGAGGACAGTGGGGGGGGGACAGAGGGTGGGATGGGAAATGGGAGGAGGGGAGCTATGGGGGAAAAAAGAGGAACAACTGTAATAATCTGAACAATAAAGATAAATTTAAAAAAAAATGCAAACCCCAAATTTTGGTGGACATTTTGAAGAGTAATGCACATATAGAATACAGAAATATTCTATATAGAATATGTGTGCATTACTCTTCAGAAAGTTTATTAAAATTTCCTTCTAAGAAGATAGTGCCCATAGAACTAATATTTTACATGTTATAATTAAGGCGGTGACCCAACAGAAACATAATAAATGTAAAATTCTTTTTTGTGTTTAAAAAAAAAAAAAGAAGAGGTTCAAATAACCAAATGGCATTGCTGTAACAAAGCTCTCCATCGATTTATGTGAACTAAATGATGAACTAAACTAGCACTACCAAGGCTCTTTGTATGTGTTTCTGTGGATGCTGTTTTATTTTAGCTAAAAGTAGCATTCATCCATGAAGTAATTTCTTTAAACCCCCTAATCTCATTAAGAAATAAATGCATTTTCCATGAAATTGTACTGTTTAATAGTTATTCATAAAAACATGTGGTTTATTTCTGTCTTTCAATTATGAATTTATAATACTTGTATAAGTCAGTACTTTAAAATTTTAATAGAGTCTATGGCTAGAGGAAATAAAAATGTTTCATTTCAATGTCCACATATTTTTAATGTAAAAATATATGGTATTAAAAAATGCCTTACAAGCATCTAATCTACTTAATATTATGAGAAAATTCTGTGGAGAAAATGGAATGAAAATAGAAGTTTAAGGAGATAAAGTGATAACAGGCCCAATTGTTAAACTTTCATGTGTACAAGAATTTGTACATACATTATATGACTGGGCATCGAATCACTATCATATATAACTTCCTTTGGAAACATGTAAAGGTTATTAAACAACTGAATTAGGTCCTTTTCAATTGTTTAAATGTATGATAAAAGGTGGATAATAACTTTAAAGAGAGAGAGTTATTGCTCTTGTAACATTCTGTTTGGTGAGCAGCAGTGCTAGACACTCGGGGTCTTGGAGTTGGGGCTGGATGTGCTAGGGCCTCACGGAGGGTCCTGGGAACGGAGAGAAAAGAGCGTTGGTGTTGCCGCCGTCCTTCCTGGGAAATGCGACCAGGAGGCGGTTACCTTTCTCACCATCTGGACAATGGCGAGTCTCTTCCAGCAGAGAAGCCTGGTGGGACCCCCAGATCCGTGGAAACCCAAAGAAAGAATGATCACAACGTTGAGCTTTAGACATACCTCAAAGCAAGAAATGCCTTTAGGCGGAATAAATAGCGGAGATGCACACGGATAAAAGAAGTACACTGTGAACACTTAGAAAACATGGTTGCATGCCTGACCGGCGTGGCTCAGTGGTTGAGCATCGACCTATGAACCAGGAGGTCATGGTTCGATTCTCGGTCAGGGCAGGTGCCCAGGTGTCAGGCTCGATCCCCAACAGGGGACGTGCAGGAGGCAGCCGATCCGTGATTCTCTCTCAACATTGATGTTTCTATCTCGATCCTCCTCTCCTTCCTCTTTCAGAAATCAATAAAAATATATTTAAATAAAAAATAAAACATAGTTGCATCATCATATTCATCTTTATTTTCTAGGCTTTATCATCTCAGATATAAATTGCTGAAACAAGCTGATGTCATTCATCCCTGTTGAGAGCATTTATTTTGTGCCAAATGCTACATGAGTTCAGACTGACCACGAAAGCAATACTTTTGAGGCAACCACAGGGATGGGTGGGTCGTGGAGACACAGCCAGAAATTAGCTGGAAAATGGGCGTGAGCTCCTAATATTGAAGCTTTGTGTTTCACTCGAAGGACCTAGGATTTGGGGCTTTTATCCTGATAACACTGGGGAATAGGAAGGATTGAGGAACATGGTTGTAAGGACAGGAAAAGGGCCTTTTTCCTGGCTGTGGCCTTCCATAATTTATGAGAAGCTCCTGGCAATTAAACCCCAACATTGCTAGCTCCTCTGATTCAAATAGCCCCTCTGTTCAAACTGCAGGTAAGCTACTCGCAAGGCTACATTCTTGCACCCCCCTCCTCCCTGCTGTTTTCACAACTCAGGGCTAACTCACACTAAGGAGTCTCTCCTTAGCAAACTTCTTAAACTTCTATTTTCATTCCACTTTCTCCATAGAATTTTCTCATAAAAAAGTGCCCTTCCCCCTCCCTTTCAAACCCAAGTCCCCCCTCCCTGCTCCCCACTCCCACCCCTTTCAAACTCTGTAACTTTTGCTCTAAGCATGATTTACAGGCTTGGGAAAAATACTGATAAGACATGTCCTTAGGACATCTGCCAGACTGTCCCCTGGAAAGCAAACAAACTGTAACTTTTCAAGGCAACCCCAGATATCTGTTCCTCCTCAACAGAATTCCCTTCCCTTCCTTGTTGCTTAGCAGCAGCCTTGGCTTAAAAGAGCAGGTCGCTCTTTATTGCTGGCCCTGTACTGACTAGCAATGCACCGGCCCTTTCCTCTCTTGGAAAGTAAAATAAACTTCCTTGCTGCATCCCTTCTTTTAGTTGTGAATTCTTTCACAGCCCACATCACCCTCCAAACCCTAACAACAGTAAAAAAAACACCATAGAACTATTTTAGAAACAGCATCACTGTGGTCGGAAGGTTGGATTATGGAACCAGGTTTGTATTGGGAGAGATTGTGGTGGTGGATGGGTTAGAAGAAAAGAGGAGAGTTAGGAAAACACTGTGATTGTCGATAAGGAGGTAACGACCAGACTTAATTAGTGCAAGTAAGGTCAGAAATAAAGGGAAGGGGAGAACTGCATAGGAGACAGAGGCACACCTCCCCCCTGTGTCTGGCGGAAGACAGAGAGGCAGTAACACAATGACACCTCTAGTAGAGATGCCCAAGGCAGAGTGTGAAAGGAAGGCCACAGGGAGCAAATGCGGAGAATCCCAGGATTCAGCCAGAAAAAGAGGGGCCCACGGAGGAGATGCAGAAACGATGCCCAGGACAGGAGTAGAAAGACAAAGAGAAAACAGTGGTTTAAAGACATTGGGACGGCCGGCTGGCGAGGCTCAGAGGTTGAGCCTTGACCTAGGAACCAGGAGGTCATGGTTTGATTCCTGGTCAGGGCACAGGCCTGGGTTGCGGGTGGGGTGTTCAGGAAGCAGCCGATCCAAGATTCTCTCTCATCCCTGATGTTTCAATATCTCTCCCTTCCTCCCTCGTGTTCTTGAAACCACTCCTGCATGATACGAGCACAGTGGCATGGCACATTGTCTTGTTGGAAGAAGCCATCTCCATTGGGATATGCTACCAACATGATAGGATGAACCTGTTCAGCAACGATACTTAGGTATGTTGTGTTATTCAGATGTTTATAACGGTCTGGCCCTCTAGCAACTTCAGCGAAAAATTACAGCTAATTTGCCTACAAATGGCACGTGGTCATAATCATCTGGCCACTCAGTGTACATACCTGGTGTTTCCTTCTGTTTCGCTTTGATAATGTTCTTGCCCGCCTTTTGGGGTGCATGTCTCTGAAGGGTTCCTGAATGGGCAGCCTAGGAATACTTAAACCTCTGAGTAGCTAATTTCGTGTACTCCCAGCAACCCTCACAGCTTCTGGCCATCTCAAAGGAAGGCAACTGAGTTTAGAAGCATCAGAGCCTTAAAGTCTCAGGAAAGCACTGACTACGCTCTGTCTGATTAAGATGCTGGTGGTCCATGAGCAGCTTTGAGTGCAGAAGTTTTTGCCACTTCAGGGTCAAAAGATGTGTTTGTCAAATGATACAACCACATTGGGGGTGGGGGTGGGGCATGGGGGGATTTTTTTGTTTTGTTCCTTTTTTAAAAGGAAACTTGCAAATAGGGCTTCAGATCTGGCCTCAGCAGCTCTGGGATAGTAATGCGGATCTGGAAGGCTGCCCTGCCAGTGACTTCCCTGCTAACCAAGTCCGACCACCCAACATTCACATTTTCTAAGGCTGCTGTTCACGTTCTCCTATAAATGCTACCACCACTCTAGATGTTTAGACTTTGACCCTGAATGAAAAAAGTAAAATCTGCAGCAAACTGCAAAAATAATCTTATTTTTAAATATGTTTATTTGTTTAAATATATTTGTATTGATTTTTAGAGAGAGGAAGGCAGAGGGAGAGAGAGAGAGAAACATCAGTGATGAGAGAGAATCATGGATCAGCTGCCTCCTGTACGCTCCTCACGGGGCATGGAGCCCACAACCCGGGCCTGTGCCCTGACGGAAAATCGAACTGGCAGACCCTTGGTTCCTGGGTCGATGCTCCTCCACTGAGCCACGCAGGCCGGGCTACAGTATTTTGAGTGGTTTTACACAAAATGAAACAGCAATAAAATAAACCACATGGTATAAATTGCTTGGCCTGATTTCGATACTAGAGATTTAAAAATCACTTCTTTTAGAAACATCTGAGTATCTTCGGAAAACGCAGTGAAATCACCGGAAAGAAAAGGGCGCATCTCTCTTTGGCTCTGGCTCTTCCAAGCTGTTAGAAGTTTCCGGGGCCTTTGGTCAAGTTTCAGGAAGTTGGGGAGGGAAGCCACGGCCCACGTGTCTGTGCTTCGGTTTTTCAAAGGGGAACACAAGGCCCTGGCCGCCTGGCTCAGATGGTCGGAGCGCTATCCTGTGACTGGATTCCCGTCGGGCACATACCTGGGTTGTGGGCTCAATCCTTGGTGGGGGCGCATGCGGGAGGCAGCCCCAGTGGATGTTTCTCAGTCTCTCTCTCTCTCTCTCTCTCTCTGTCTCTCTCTCTCTAAAATGAATAAAATACATCTGTTAGAGGATTTATAGTCAGCTTGTAACTAACAAGCCACTATCTTCCCAGCCCAGGACTGGAGAGCAAATGGTGAAAAACTGCCCTCAGGAGAAACTGCAGAGAGGGAGGTGGGCCAGGGAAGGGAAAGGGGCGGTTTCACTCCCCAAGCAGAGGAGCCAGCGCCTCCAGCTTGGGCCTGGCAGGGTAGAGTTGCAGGTGCTCCTCAGGAATGAATCTGCACCCAGACGGTCAACAAGGAACTTTGAAGCCTCTAGGGGCAGGAGGGTGTATAATGCCCACCCCACTCCCCCACCTGCTCTTCGGATGAGCCGAGAGCCATCTGCGCTTAGTGAGCCAGATGCAGAGGTTTGCTGGCTTCGCTTTTGCTTCCCCCCCCAATAAATGTGCAGCTCTAATTGCTTTAATAATCGGCTTTCACACCGCAGTGAAATTCATTTCTGTGAGAAGACAAGGATCGAGGCTGAAGACAGACTCTCCCACTGTCCAGGGCTGTGCTATCCGGGAACCCACTCTGGCGTCAGAGAGAGGGCCCCCCATGTCCTCAGTGGAGGACAAAAAGGGGGGGGAACAGAGAGTCACGTTGCTGCAGCCCCTGTCAGTGTCACCCAAGGCGTCAGCGAACAGGAACTTCCATGTGCACTCTTGACTATGTTTTGCAACTGCCACAAAGCCTTTTCAGCTTTAAGGCCCGTGATGTTTACCCAGTTGCCAGAGGCAGACAACTGAGGGAGATTAGATGCTGATCTAAATTGAAGGCTCATTCAGAGTCTCATTTGGGGTCACTTAAGGGAAACAAAAACACAGCATCATGCATTTAGCAATTGTCGCACCTGCTCTATTATTAATAACTAGAGAACCCATCCGCAGATTCAAGCACGGGTGGGGTCCCTCACGGTGGCCTTCAGCTCGTGCCCCCAGCCTCACAGCCCTGCAGGCCCAGCTGGCACCTCACCTTAGCCTGGTGCCACCCGCTCACCTGCTCCACCATCCCGCCGGCTGCCCTGCTGTCCTCGGGGCCCATCGGGGCCAGCAGCGCCTCCACTGCCATCTGCTGCCAGCGCCATGTTCCGCGAGCCCCCTGGTGGTCAGCACACGTCATAGCGAGCAGTCGAACTCCCAGTCTACCAACCAACCTAGGGGGCAATTTGCATATTAGGCTTTTATTAAATAGGATACCTACGAAACAGTCCTTTGCAGTGTGTAGAGCATTGTCACATGTCGCACTTTAAAGGTTAGAGACCAGACACTCCAGGGAGGACACTTTTTTATTGCACAAGTTTATTGATGGGGTCAAAGTCCGCGTCCTCTCTTCCCCTGCTTTGACGTCCTGCTGCTGCGAGAGGGCACTCTGGCTGCCTCTGTTCCAGAGAAGAGATAAATGAGCTGATTAAGGAGCAGAAGAAATGCAGCTTTACAGGCCTGCGGTCCTGAGGCTGGACTCCAGACCACGTGGGACCTGAGAGTTCAGAACCCCTTCCCCCTGCCAGCGCTGGTCCTGTCACTGCTGTCCCCAGCCAGGACCGAACCCAAACAGGCAGGGGCCTCCCGCTGACCTTCCTCGAACTGGAGAGGTTCCCCCGTGGTGAGTGGATAAGAGCGACCTCCCTCGGTCTCTCAGTCCCCTTCTCCCCAGGTCCCAGGGGCCCTGACCCTCTAGACCAGCGGTTCTCAACTTGTGGGTCGCTACCCCTTTGGCGGTCGAACGACCCTTTCACATAAGATAAGGTGACCAGACATCCTGCTTTAGGCGGGACAGTCCCGATTTTTAACAGTTTGTCCCGCGTCCCGCAGCGTTTTAAAAAAGTCCCGATTACTCTTTGTAATATTTTAAGTAATAATTAAAAAAAAGAAAAAAAAGAACCCCTCTCCCCCGGTCAATGGCGTACCGCTTTAAATCTGGTCACCTTAGCCTAAGACCATGCTGCATATCAGATATTTACATGACGTCTCATCGCAGTGGCAACATTACAGCTATGAAGATAATTGTATGGTTGGGGGTCACCACAACAGGAGGAACTTCTAACACTGACGTGCTCAGGTCCTCCTCCTCCCCAACCTCCTCCCCGAGGCAGGAGCGGCGCCTGGTCCCTGTCGGTCAGATGCTCCCCACACCCGCCTCGCCCGGGAACCCAGGCCCTGGTTGGGCACAAGGGCTTCCCTCCAGGGAAGGGGCGAACTTCCAGGAGGAGGGGCGGGCGGGGAGTGGTGTGCGCCGGGAGTAGGTACCGGGGGCGCGCGGTGGGGGCCCCGGGGGCGCAGGGTGCGGGCCGGCGGGGTTCTGCGCGCGGCTCTGCGCTCCGAGAGGCTCCCGCGGGGAGGGGCCCGGCCCCGGCTGCGCGTTGGGAAACAGAGGAATCCCCCGCTTTCCCGGGACTTTCCCGCCTCCGGCCGGGAGGAGGCGTGTCTGTCCGTCCCCGGGGCCGCGAGGAGGCGTGTCTGTCCGTCCCCGGGGCCGGGTCGCCGCCGGCTGCGCGGGGGGGAGGGAGGCGCCGCCGGAACTCAGCGCCGCGCCCCGGGCCCCGCCGACCTGCGCCCGCGCCCTCGGGCAAGACCGTCGCCCCGGCCGAGTCCGCTCCAGGTGAGGTCCCGGCGGCGAGGCCCCCAGACCCAGCTCTACCGGGAGGGAGGGAAGCCACGTCCCTCTCCCCTCCCGCGGCCAGTGCCGCGCGTTCACCGGGGAGGCGCCGTCGGGGGTGGAGAGGGGGGATGGAAACATGTTGGAGAGACACGCACCGCCCCGACCTGAGCCCTTGTGTACAGTCCACCTCGTTGTAAACAGAACCCGAGAGCGTGGGGAGCTGCCGGCCCGACCCCCGGGCGCCCCGCTTCCTGCTAAGCAGCGGGAACCTGGCTCCTTCGACCAAAAATATCTGCAGGGGCGGCCGCTGAAGGTCAACCCCGCGCCCCCTCGCCACTGGCTTGGCGGGGCCTGGCGGGGTGGGGGCGGGGCGGGTTTCTGCGCTAATCACCCCCCCATCCGTCCCCAGTGCCCCCCGGACCCCGAGGCAGACGCCCGCGCGGACCCACCCCAGCCGCAGGTCCAGGTAAGTGCCCTGCCGGCTGCCCCATGGGCGCTCAGGAGCGCCGCCACCTGCCCCTGGGCGGTGCTTTCTGTTTCTGTGATCGAGGTCCTGAAAGCCGAAAGCCTTTTTAAAAATATATTTTATTGATTTCAGAGAGGAAGGGTGAGGGACAGAGAGAAACACCAATGATGAGAGAGAGTCATAGATCGGCTGCCTGCTGCACGCTGCCCCACTGGGGATGGAGCCCACAGCCGGCCGGGGTCTGTGCCCCGATCCCGACCCTTCAGTCCGCAGGCAGATGCTCTATCCACTGAGCCAAATCTGCCGGCCTCGACGCCTCTTTATTTCTGTCTATTTATCCAGCCCATTTGCCGGCACAGACATTGCTGCCGGTATCATCCGTGTCTCACAGCCTTTTCGTGTCTGAGACCACGGTTTACAACTTGAACGATCGATACCCTGCTAGTCTCCAACTGCATGTAATTCCATAAAATCAGACGGTTTGCGATTTTTGTAACGAAAATATGTGTGCATTCTTGAATAGATGTTACGTGCACTTGGCACAAAGGTCAAAGGTACAGAGGGCAGAGTCCCCTCCGCAGAGGTCCCCACTGTGGAAGCAAGTCCACTGCACCAGCTTCTGTGATAACATGTGGGGCCCCTGCCCATTGGTGTGTTTTTTATTTTAAATACTAGAGGCCTGGTGCATGAATTTGTGCACGGGTGGGGTCCCTTGTGGGGGTCTGTGGGGATCAGGCCCCAGCTCACACCCCACCTGGCCTTGGCCTGGTGCTGCCCCCTCACCTGCTCTACCATTTGCCTTTGGGGTGATTGGGGTTCCCCCCCAGGCTCTCTGTGCCTGGGAACTGAGTGCCACGCGCCCCCCCCCCCCATCGCCACTGGTCACCATCTGTGGGGTGAGCAGCACCCCCCATCACCTGCCTTGGCCTGGTGCCGCAGCTCACCTGCTCCACCATCTCACCATGGTCCCACTCTCGTTGGGGCCCATCGGGGCCAGCAGCACCTCCACTGCAGACACCTACCGTGTTCTGCGCCACCCCCTGGTGGTCAGTGCAAGTCATAGCGAGTGGTCAAACAACTGCCCAAGGGGACAATTTGCATATTAGACTTTTATTATATAGGATATTTTTCTTGATTTCAGAGAGAGAGGGGGAGATAGAAACATCAATGGTGAGAGAGAATTGATTGGCTGCCTCCTGCATGCCCTCAGCTGGAGATGAGCCCCCAGCCTGGGCAGGTGCCCTTGACTGGAATTGAATCTGGGACCCTTCAGTCTGCAGGCCCACCCTTTACCCAATGAGCCACAACGTTAGGGCTAGTGTGTGTTTTTTAAAGAAAAGACCTACCTATTTTAACTTTCAGGGTGTTTTTTGGTTAGTTTCTGTCCTGATTTTCTACCGACCACCATGGAATGGCAGGGCTCCTGCACCTCACCCAGGGACCTTGCAGGTGGATGTGTCAGTGGGTCACTCTCTCTGTTCTTGAGGTCAGAGCCCAACATTTACCCTACAACCTGCTCCAGCACTAGTGAGTAGGAACCAAGTCCACACACCTGGGACTCAGCAGGTCCCTCCCAGCGGCCGGTTCCAGCCGGTGTCCTGCTGATTCTAATACACACGCCTCCCTGCTCCCTTCACCCCCAGGGTTACAACTACTGTCTCTTCAAATCAGTCTAGGGCAGATTCACCGATGTTGGCGCTGTGGGTTGATTCTTGCCGTCTTCGATTTCATCGTAATTTTTACCACAGATGGGCCCATGATCTTAAGGGTTCCTTTCACTTGTCCTGTTTCCAGCCGAGTGGCTCTGTGGCTAATACAATAGGGTGCAAAAACCTGCACGAAGAATCGGTTGCGGAAGTAAAGTTCCATAACATATTTCCAAATGAATAAAAAAGAAACTGCCTAGCTATGACATTTGTTGAATAAGTTGACAGTTTGATTTTTAGCAGCATAACTTACTGTATGTTGCAATACCAGGAACCATAGAAGGGAAATGAAAGCATTGTTTTTTTTAAACCAGCTCTGATAATCACCGTCTAATACAGGCAGCAAACAGAACACACTGAAGTCACAAATCAGCAAATCAGCCTCCCTGAGGACTAAGAGCCCTGAGCCCCAGACCAGGGTTTGAAGAATGCAGGCAGCAAGCCCACGGCCTGGGGGTCACTGGTGATGAGGTGCATTTATGTATAGATACGGAAAAGGCATCCATTTGTATTAATTGAAAAATGCAAGACCTACTCTGCTTGTTGTGTAAAGAATTTTTGTAAGGGTAAAAGCAATTTCACAGCTGCTGATTCTATAAGAGGAAATAGGATTAGGGTGGAGGGAAGATACTTTTTAAAAACTATGTATTTTTACTGACTTCAGAGAGGAAGGGAGAGGCGGAGAGATACAGAAACATCAATGATGCGACTCATTCATCAGCTTCCTCCTGAAGGCCCCACACTGGGGGCCAAGCCCGATAGCCGGGTGTGTGACCCCGACAGGCATTGAACCCGGGACCCTTCAGTCCGCAGGCTGACCCCCTGTCCCCTGAGCCAAACTGGCTATGATGGGAAGATACTTTCTTAAAAAGCCTTTATTGTTTGCATTTTGTAATCATGTGCATGTCGCCCTTTTTAATGCTTTAAAATGGCATTTCTGTGTCAAAACAACCTCCAGGGGTTTTGGTAACGAACTCTCCTGTCCTGTGATACCCTCTAACGCCCTGACAGCTGAGGTCCCCGCAGTGAAGGGGGGCGTGGGGGGGGGGCTCCAGGGGCACAGGTGTGGCCGAGTGTGGTAACAGCAGTTGTGCCAGTTGGTGGTTACTGACAGCTGTCCAGTCGTTAGGGGCATCTGACAAAAACAACTCCTGTGGAGTCCGACGTCAGAGAGACTTTTAAAGTTATGCCCGTCTACATTTTAAAATGGGTAAGAGTAAGAGAAGCTTTGAAATAACTTACTATTTTTAACCGTTTGCCTACTAGAAGTACAAATGATAAAGGTAAATGTTGCAATTATTTATGACTTTAAATCTTTATCAGGTTTCAGAATTCACATCCATCTAATTTTAACAGTAAATGGTAGCTTTTATAGGTTCGTCCTCTGAGGACATTCAGACCAAAGGCAAGACCCTTTATTCTCGATTCCCTTTTCAAGCACGCGGCCCTGGTGTCTGGGCCCCAGCAGCTCTGTGTAAATGAGAAGGAAACTGGGGTTTTGTTGCGCCCACAAACCACTTTATTATCAACAATTATTTCTTTTCTTGTTGGATTCCATGTATGGTCTTATCAAACTAGAAATGAAAACGAGAGGAAAAGGGCAACACCAATTCAGAGCGTGGTATACAATTTCACATATACTTGAAAGGATTCTACATATTGTTTTCTTAAAATCTAAATGACCTATCAGAAGATTTTCATCAAATATGAGAATCAAGATTTCATTGCCTCATGCAGCTGGCATGGCTCAGTGGTTGAGCATCAACCTATGAACCAGGAGGTCACGGTTCAATTCTGGGTCAGGGCACATGCTGGGTTGTGATCTCCAATGTGGAGTGTGCAGGAGGCAGTCGATCAATGCTTCTCTCTCATTATTGATGTTTCTATCTCTCCCTCTCCACTCCCCTCTGAAACCAACAGTCCTATGTAATAAAGAGGTAATATGCAAATCAACTGTCACACCATTGCACAAGATGGCCGGCAGGGGAGGGTAGTTGGGGGTGATTGGGCTGGCAGGGAGCAGTTAGGAATCAATCAGGCTGGCAGGGGAGTAGTTAGAGGCAATCAGTTGGGAGGCAGCAGTTCCAGATTGTGAGAGGGATGTGGCCTAAACTAGCAGTCGGACATCCCTTGAGGGGTCCCAGATTGGAGAGGGTGCAGGTTGGGCTGAGGTACACACACACCCCCCCACCCCATGCATGAATCTCGTGCACTGGGCCTCTAAAATATATATATATTTTAAAAAAGATCTTGGTGCCCAGAGTGGGCCGTGAGCTAACGTGCTGCTGACTTGCAGGTGGGTGCTGCTGCTGCTGCCATGTCCAGTTTCGAAGACGCGGAAACGGAAGAGACAGTGACGAGTCTGCGGGTCACCATTTACCATCCTGGCCAGATGCAAAATGCGATATTCCAATCAATAAGGTTCTGTAACCCAGAGAGGCTCCCGTCCAGCGAAGTGGTGAAATTCGGCCGAAATTCCACAGTCTGCCGCTACATTTTTCAGGACAAGCAGGTTTCCCGAATTCAGTTCTCTCTGCAGCTGTTTAAGAAGTTTGACAGCTCCGTTCTCTCTTTTGAGATCAAGAACATGAGCCGGAAGACCGGCCTGCTGGTGGACGGCACGGAGCTGGGCTACCTGAACAAAGTGGAGCTGCCCTACAAGTGCATGGTCCGCTTTGGCGAGTACCAGCTCCTGATAGAGAAGGAAGACGGGGAGTCCCTGGAGTTTTTCGAGACGCTGTTCATGATGTCTCCCAGGCCCCTCCTGCAGGAGCACGGCTGGCCCGCAGGCAAGCCCACCCCCGAGTTCTGCAGGTCCTCGTCATGGCTCACCCAGAGCACTTCCCTGAGTGCTTCTCCGACAGAAATGGATGAGAATGAGTATTAGCAACAGGCAGGAGCAGAAGGGGATGGAGCGCTCTGCGGATGCCATGGACTGAGTTCACCTGCAGCCAGGCTGTCGCCCGCTGGTGCCGTGGAGTCTGGGACTCAGGGGTGCCATTCGAAGCCTGTAATTCATGGGAGGCACCGACCAGGTCGCCTGGTGCATGGCTGGATGTACTGAGGGTTAGTGCACACGGCGTGTGGTGATGGAGTGATGACCAACAGGGCTGTAATGTTTTCTCTTTACGGCTGATGCTCGTCCTGTGCTGTTCTGGAAGAACCACCTCCTGGTCACGTTATGTCACGGCAGCCACTGGTTTTGAGGCCGAGGCTACAGGCAGACGGTTGCCGGTGCCGCACGCGGCCTGCTGGTCGTCGGGTGCCCGGCCTGGAGGGGAGTGCGTGTGGTGGTGTCTGCACCTGGCTGTGGCTTTTACGTGGGAGCTTATCTGAGCTAATACCTGGACTTTCGACCGATGGGATTATAGTGTGTCTGTTCTCAAGAATAAAGTTCTTATCTATAATCAGCATCTGAAAACGGCACTTAAAACATTTTATTGAACCATTGTGCTAAATGCAGAAGTCTGTTTTCTTACCCAGTTTTAAACTTACCTTTATGTCCTATTAAAATGTTTAATTCCACGAATTCCAAATGTCAACAGCACCTGTGCACCTAATAAAACCTGTTTAATTCTCTAACCATTTCCTTGGAATTTCTAAGGACAGGACCAGTGTGGCTGAGCCATTCTCCTCCCCTCCTCACTGTGTGCTGACCCAGGGCCACTGGGTGCCAGGATCCGTCAAAGAACCCAACCTCCCAAGAGCCGCTGGCATGCCCTCTACCAGTCAGCTCTCCACAGGTGCCATTCGAGACTGCCAAGCGGGGTGCTGATGCGAGGTACTGCAGCTAAGCTGTCTCTGATCCCCCTCTCCTCCCCATGTCTGACCCTCAGAAGACCTTGCTGGCGCCACTTCTGAAATGACTGCTCTGCGTTCCAGCAGCCGTTCCCGCCCGGGCCCCACCGTGTCCCATGAGGGGTGCCCTCTACAACCCGCCTGCACAGCGGCTAGAGCAATTTTTCAAAAATGCCCATGTGCTCATTGTTACTCTATGAACCAGGAGGTTGACTGCTGGTTGGGGCACATGCCCAGGCTGGGGGTTTGGTCCCCAGTGTGGGCATGCAGGAGGCAGCCGATCAATGATCCTTGATATTTCTATCTCACCCATGTTTCTTTCCCTCTCTCTCTTAAAAAAAATAAAAAATACGTGTTTTTTTGTGTTTTTTTTAATTTATCTTTATTGTTCAGATTATTACAGTTGTTCCTCTTTTTTCCCCCATAGCTCCCCTCCTCCCAATTCCCACCCCAACCTCTGACCTTGCCCCCCCATTGTCCTCATCCATAGGTGTATAATTATTGTCCAGTCTCTTCACGCATCCCCAACACCCTTAACCCCCGAAAATTGTCAGTCCACTCCCTT
>PVJC01044293.1:0-14173 GCA_004026665.1 Murina feae
ACGGGAGTGGACTGACAATTTTCTGGGGTTAAGGGTGTTGGGGAAGTGTGAAGAGACTGGACAATAATTGTACACCTATGGATGAGGACAGCGGGGGGGCAAGGACAGAGGTTGGGGTGGGAAATGGGAGGAGGGGAGCTATGGGGGATAAAAGAGGAACAACTGTAATAATCTGAACAATAAAGATTTAAAAAAAAAATAGTTGTCATTTCAACATATGTACATCTGTGCTTTGTATTTTTTATTATTTATTTTATTTAAATATATTTTAAATAAAATTTTGTTTTATATATTTATTATTATTTATTATTTTATTTTTTAATATTTATTCCTGACCATAAATAAGGTCAGGAATTCTCTCTTTTAAATTTTTTTTACTGTTTCACTTCATTACTGCTGTGTATGCGCTCCACGTGAAGTAGGTGCTTATGTAGGTAGGTTCCGACTTACGGCGAAAATCGAGTTATGTTGCGCTGTAGGAACAGATCTCTGACATAACCCAAGGACTGCCTGTACATATTTATATACACATAACTACACATATTTATGTACACATAACTACAAATAGTTTCGTATGGAATCATCTATATCAAGCTAAATATGAGTTCATCCTGGTGTCTCCATCTGTAATTCATTACTGCATGGATCATTCTAGACTTCTCCCCTTGCTTATTTGTAACCTCCCACTCTTAACAGTGAGAAACCTGGCGCTCACCACCTGCCATCTGTATCTCAGTGTTTTCAGTTATTCTCAGCAAGCACTGATGGCTGGACACTGTTAACTTTCTCCTTTTTAAAGCGAATGATAGAGTATTATACACTGCTCTGCACTTGAGTCTTTTACTGGGCAGACAATATATACTAGACATTGTTCCTTGCTGGTTCACACAGATCTACCTTGTTTTTGAGGACTATATAATATTCAAGTGCTTGATCAGAGGTTATAGATGTTCAAAAATATCACATATTGTCAAATTGCCCTCCAGAGATTGGGCCAATTTATATTCTCACTGCCAGCGCAAGTACTTGTTTTCCTAATGCCAGCTGCAAAGGGGAGAGATCAGTATCAAAGTTTGATATTTGCCAATCATATGTGAAGGGAATATGCTCTTTGGCATGCACAGTAAATCTCTTTTCCTAACTCTACAGAGGTACAGTCTATTCTGGAATTTTTACATTTCTATATGAAAATTTTACATTTTTATAGAGTCAGTTTATCAGTCTTTCAGGATTTTGTACCATGCCTAGAAAGGCTTTTCTTCTTCCATGTTTTCTCCTGGTACTTTCATGCCTTGCTTTTTAAATCTGACATACAGGCACAATGAACACCTATATACATAGCAACACAGCATTACTGAGAGGTGAAGCCCTTCCACCTGCTCTCCTCCCACTTCCCTTCCTCCTGGAACTAACTACTATCACCTCCTGGTGTCTTTGAAGCTGTTACTGATGGGTTTGCTACTAGTTCACTTGGAGCTGAGGAGTTTTCACTCGAAATGTAAATCCACCTTTGGCTTAGTATAGCTGACATTTTTTGTGAGCAAGACTTTCTCATGAAGCTGTGTACTGATTTACACTCCAGTAGTAACTATTACATCACCCTCTTGTTTTGCATATTTTGAAGTTGCTATACACTGCACATGGCTTCACTGTGCAGGGTGACTTCTCTCTGTTGATACCTCCCGTTTCTTCTTTTTCGTTGCTGCAGAGTGTGATTTCAACGTGCTTCAAATGCACTTGACCAACAGCAGCAAGAAAATGGTTATTTAGGTTGTTTCCAATACTTTTCTTCTATAAACATCTCAATAATGGTGTTAAAAAACCCTAAGGTAGGAGTGGACCTGCTGGGTTGTATATGAAGAGCATCTGTAAATTTACCCAGTAGTTCTGCAATGTGAGGGTCCATTCTCCACACCTTAGGTATTAGAAGATCCATTTTTCGTTCATTTGATGGGCATAAAATGCTCTCATCGATTTTAATTTGCCAGTGGGGTTGAAACTCGTATGTGTAAACCACTCAAGTATTCTCTTATTTATATCATTTAGTCATTTTTCTTTTGGGGATGTAGTTTAAGTCTTTTGATCCATTTGTAATTAATTGGGTATAGGGCATACAGCCTTTATTCCCCCCCTCCCAAAAGATGACCACTGGCATAATGAATAACCCAACTTTTACCTACTAAGCTTAAATGCCACCTTTCTACTTGATTAAATCACCTATTGGTATTTTCATGTATCATTAGCATATAAATTATATATTTCTCACATTAAGATGTCAGTTCCTTTCTCCCCCTGAATTAAACTTTACTAAGAACCAGATGTTCCTTCCAATGGATCCAATGTGCTTTTTTGTTTACTCCTAGGCATTTTCCCTTGTCTGACGGCCATGACTCTCCAGAAGTGCTGGGTAGTGGGCATGGTGGATGGTGAGTAATTCTGGTGTTTCAACACTTCTGGCTTATATTTCATGTTATAAAATGGGAGTTAAAAAAAAAGAGGGAGTTATAATCTGGATGTTAAATTTAATCACATGGTTGTTCCGTATCTGTAGAGTTGATAGGGCTTGTATGTATTAGGTTTATAGAATCATCCAACTATTCTTGCATCCCTGATTCCTTTTTCTAAGTGTCAAAAAAATCATCTTAGGAAATTTATAAAATAGAGAAAAGCCCCATGTATAACTACCCCTGGCAGAAAAGCACTAAACCATCAAATGAATGAATTTCAGGATTTCCTTCAGTCCTATTTTCTATATTAACAATAGGAAGGTAGAATCTGAAGTGTTAGAATCAGCTCTCCACTGCTACAGTCTGCAAGCTGCTGACTTTTAAATGTTAATTATCTCTGAAAATTCCACTGGTGGGAGACAGTAGAGCCAGGGCAGGAATATTTTATAGATCTTATCACACGAGCAGACCTTCTATCATTCTGCTCTCCAATAACTTATCCCCCTTCCTTTTATCCACATGAGGGCAAAACTGCTCAGGGTTGCAGGCCCTCAATGCACATCATCCATCCCTCTCATAGGAGAACAATCAACACCACACTGTGAACTTGTAGAATAGATTTATTTACCTGAAACCATGTCTGTGCAATGCTTGTTACCAGCACAGAAATAAACTGATCTCTATTTACAGTCTAAAGTCAAACATGCGTTGTGGTAAATTGACATTTAGCATTTTATTAAGATAAATGCATCACAATATTTGTATTGCACCAACATCTGTCTACTTCTGATTTCATTAAATAAGTTACACTTAACACAGCGCAAAATAGCTGTTTGCACACTCAAAATTTAACAAGTTATGAACTGGAGGCCTACATTTTAACCATTCAACACCTGTAGTGTTCTCAATAAATTTATAAATAAGTAAAACTGTACAGGGCCAATTAAAAAGTAGCATGTTTCAATGACACTGTAGAGAAATCTGGCTACTTACAACTGAAGGCATGCATTACAACTGAATATTAAATATCGTACATTTATATAAGCTATGACATTTTGGACAGAGAAGCATGGAGACTTGGCTGATGGTGTCTAAGTTCTTGGATAAGGTTTCAGAACCTCATTCTTCTTGCAGCAAAGAAACCAAAATTCTCTGGAGAGGCTGATTCATTAAGCTAAATTGTACATTTGTAATCATTACTTTGATTTAAAAGCTAAAAACCTCATTGGTAATACACATTTCCTCCTCATAACACACAATGGAGTTGGGTTTTTTTTTCCTACTTTTCTTCCCCCCGCCCCCCAAATTCAATCATGCAGAGGGCTGGTAGATGTGTTGCTAAAAACGCACATGCACGCAATCGAACACCCTTACATTTCTGCAAAATGGCTTAGGAAGCGGTTACTCCAGTATTGCTGAAAAGGAAAGAAAGAGGAAATCAGCTTTATGAAACATGGGGAGGAAATGTTAGAATAACTACTTAAGACCAAGATTACTAGTGATAGATGAAAGAATACTCAGTTTGATCTTTTTAAGATTTTATGACCAGTGTTTCTGATAACTGTCCCTGAGTCACTGCCCACACAGAGTAGCATCTGGAAACACTGGCTTGGCAACGTACATCCCTGGTGTCATCTGCCTACATAGCAAAGCTCCCACCAGGCAGACGCTTAATTGCTTCAGATGTAACGGG
The DNA here is from genome assembly GCA_004026665.1 of Murina feae. Lineage (NCBI taxonomy): Eukaryota > Metazoa > Chordata > Mammalia > Chiroptera > Vespertilionidae > Murina > Murina feae. The sequence goes on from PVJC01044293.1 coordinate 4,141, forward strand.
TGAGATGGGCAAGAGAAGGACAGTTTTCAGTTAGCAGTGCAGGGACATGAAGCAGAAGTGAGCAGTGTGGCACTCAGCGCCAAGCTTCTAGCTTCCTCCCCCCAATCCTTCCACAGGGGCAGGCCCAGCCCTGCCTGTTCCCAGGACAAAATCCTGTACCTCAGCGGCTTATCACCATTCCCTTCCAAGAAAGAGGCCTGGTGGTTCTGACACAATTTGGTGGTTAAATTTAAAAGGCAATGGCCAGCTTAGCTTGGTAGATGCAGCAGGCTCTGGGCTGTGGATAGGTGCTTGGCAGACAATGAACTATCGCTTGTGGCCTCATACTGCTGAGGGATGCCTACCACAGACATCCAGGGGGGGCCGAGGCCCCAGCTTGAGGGTGATATGGTAGCAGCTGCTTGTGTGGGAGATTGGTAGTTGCCTTATCTGTGAGCTCACGCTCTTCTGCTAGAACATGAATGTATTATCTGTATTTTAAATGCAGAACGAGCTGCTAGAGTGGTGCCCCAGGGACAGGATGGATGTGTGCGATTGTCATCTTCTGGGCAAAGCTGTATCTGAAAGGCCAGGTGAGCACGGGGTGGCAAAAAGCAGAAAACTCTAATGGAATGGGCTGCAGGCCCACAGGGAAGTGTTTCTGGCAACACCTGCGTGGTGGGTCTGCCCCATCCAGTTACTGATGGCGGCAAAAGTAGTGCCTTTTTGTTCGGTGAGGAGGGGACTGAGTGGCTGCTGATCACTGCAGGATGGAGACCTGAGGCTATGGATGTGCCCACAGTAACACAATTGCTGAAGAGGCCTGATGTGGAGCAGACACAGGGACTCAAGCTGTCTGAGTTGAAGGAAGTGGGTGCCCAAACCACCACCGTGGGCTGGATAGGCCTAAAGCTGAGAAACCAGCCCAGGGTAATCTGGGGCTGTACGTGACTCCCACAGCAGCCCATAGCATTCAACTTATTTTGTAAAGGTCACTAAATCAAGGAACTGAGTCAGTGAAAGTTGACTGGTTAGTTTGGTTTCCATTGACTAACACACCACCCAACAAGCTCAGACATCCTGATTTGGTTTGTAGCCAAGACGTACTCCTAGCATTTGATCCATTCAGCTCTTCTTTTTACCACTCATGATGCTGAAACAGGCAAAACTACTCCCCTACATTATTTGCCAAGCAAACCAACCTCCCTTTTCTCTGAGAAAGGACTCTGCAGTCAGTCAGTCTCTATCATCCACTTCCACCTCCTGATACTCAGTCATCTGGATTTGGCAACAGCACCTCCTCGTCCTTCCTGATACCTGTTAACCCCCCCGCTCCCCCCCCAAAGAGCCAGTCCTTACATCACATCTTCTCGTCCAGCAACCAGGGCGCAAAACACCTTCACAAAGAACACTCAGGGCCTCACAGGGGGGAAGCTGCCAACCCACTGAACACAAGGTGCTTCCTAGGCCTCCTTCACCCTGGCTGTCAAGGCTGGTTGGCTATTGCCAAGCAGAGCCCTGCCCTAATAACTGCTTGAATTACTCTGCAGAGAGAAAAGTCTCAGCTGCAAAGGATGTGACCCAGAAGATGAAGAAAGTGGTCTATTTAAGAGGAACCTACGGATACGTGAGTGCATTGATTCAGTTACTTGCTTTCGCTAGCCTTTTGCTTTATAATGAACCAAGGTTCTGGGGTGAGTCCTTGCAGCTAACAAAGATCAAAAGAATCACAATTTTTTATGAACATTCTCTCACACTAGCAAAGGCACAGCTACCTCACAAAGCCTCGGTCTCACCAAACCAGAATGGGTTTCTCTTCCTCCAGGCCCTCCCCAAACAACATCTGGCTATGCCACTATCTGAGGCAGCTGGTACAGGTAGCACACATATGCCCCCTGCTCTCAGGGACAGCCACAGAGCACAGCAGTGCCTGACACATGAGGTTTATTCACTAGTGTCACACAGCTAGCTCATTTGGTAGCAGTCACCTTCAGGTTAAAGCATCTGAATTCCAGGGAATACTCACATTAGTTGATGGATGTTGGAAGGCATTGGAGAAAAACACCACAGTTAGGACTGTTAATGACTTATACACTGTTGGTAAGACTGATCTGGAACATGCATCATAGTACGGTGGTGGTGGTTAGTGCCACATTCAAATAAAAATAGTTCTATACAATATGTTCATTTGGTCATGTGCTATTTACAGATTTTACAAAACACATACACGCACATATACATACACACATTTGCCCTTATGTTCTCTACACCAGGCCAGCAGAAACTTGCATAAAATGTGTCACAGATGACAGTGCCTATACATTAACAAATAAAATTCTTACAACTACCTATGCAGCAGAACAGGATCCTTCTTCCCCATGAACACAGTAAAACTAAAGGTCTGAGCTAAGAACTTAAGAGAAAGTTGATAGTTCAAGCTAGGCCACTTAAGAGTTAAAAACAAGGCAGTTATTTTTCTGTCCATTTAAAATGTTTTATTTTTTAAACTAGGTTGTGAAGTGCCGCTGAAATAGGCAATGTTGGCAAAAACAATGTCTGTTACAATAAAATACACTAGACATTTAAATAAATAACCTTAAAAACTATGTGAGGGGACATGAACCCAATCGAATCTGGAACAATGTTTTCTGCACAAGCGAGAACAAGCATACCTCTTGTTAAGACTGATGTAAACAGAACCATCAAAAGAAATCCTACAGGCGAAGCAGCCGAGCAGTGTGGGACCAGGGCCAAGAGTGGGGAGGGTGGAGGTGAACCAAGAGGGGTGAGGAAAGGGAGTGGCAAACCAAAAAATACTGACTGAGGTAGCAGTACTCTGCCCAGTGCAGAAAAATTGGCTTATGAATAAAAATTAGACTGTGATCTCAGATTAAATCCAGATGATCATGCAAAAGACACAATACATGCTATATCATTTGAGAAAAAACCACACACATTCATTTCCTAAAATCTGCTGCCAATTAATTTGCTGACAATGTCTGCTGGCTCAACATTTTTTTTTTTTTACAAGGATGAGTATTAAACAGAACACTGTACATGCTTTGTCATCTACAAAAAAATATTTGCATAAAATAGTGTTAGTTCTCTGTACATGTCAATGGACACTTTAATTATGTGTATAAAAAAGGAAAATCTTGCCCCACTGGAGTCAGAAAAAGCAAAACAAAATCTAGAGTATGAAACCTCCTTCACCAGCCAATATGTTCATGTGAAAATTCAGCAGAAATAGACAGTTGCTTTAAACAATAAAAAAAATTAATTGATTAAGTTAAACATCTTCTTTATGTAAAACTGTCAGTCAAGACCAGAACATATCACTAAAGTTAGTGTCTGTGCTATACACCCAGATCACCAGGGGCATTGCGAACAGCACAAATGGCCAGGAAATCCCATCGGTGCATGCCGAGAACGAGCAGGATTTGGTGGCAGGCTGCACACACTCTTTACCAGGTTCCAGGTAGTTGCGGGCCACAAACTTAAGTGTCTCATCCATTAGAATCACAGGCAAGGACATTTTCAGCACCATCAGCCACTGGGTCAAATTCAGTGGTGTGATCTGGAAGATAAGCTGAAACATAGAAGCCTTGGTCAAGCCCCCAGCATTGCTGAAGAGGCAGCCAGTGCCCAGCCCAGGTCCCACCACTACTTACTGGCAAGGGTTCCACATAGAGGATTAGGAAGTGGAGTGACATGGACAGGCAGATGGAGCCCACGAGCCAGATGTTCTCCCAAGGGGGCATCCTCAGCAGGGACTGGTTTTCAGACAAGCTAAACAAGGAGAGAGGTAAATAGGCCCCTGTCACAAGTGACAGATTGTTCAGAAATATGCTTCAATAAGCAGCAGCTAACTTGGCATTACCCACTGACCTAATTCTACTGACTAAAGTTCCTACTGTAGCAAAGTTAAGGAAGAATGTCCAGATGTAGGACAAACTTCCAATTTTAAATCTAGGCTTTGGTCTCATAGCTGCTCAATTACCCTCAACACTTACGCTATTTCTGAAATTTCCATTTTTGTCACTGGCTTAATTGGTTGATACCATTCGTTGCAATGCTAAAGGGAAAGAGCTCCTTCCTTCCCTGTGGACACTGGCATCCAGGTGTCCTCCCCTGTCTTTTTATTTATACACACACACACACACACACACACACACACACACACACACACACACTTTATTGATTTTTTTACAGAGAGGAAGGGAAAGGGAGAGAGAGAGTTAGAAACATTGATGAGAGAGAAACACCGATCAGCTGCCTCCTGCACACCCCCTACTGGGGATGTGCCCGCAACCAAGGTACATGCCCTTGACTGGAATCGAACCTGGGACCCTTCAGTCCAAAGGCTGACGCTCTATCCACTGAGCCAAACCAGTCAGGGCCCTCCCCTGTCTCTAAAGGAACATACGGCTAAGCCTCCCACTACCTCCTGGAGATGACAGGTCTTAAACTTTGGAAGCAGGTGCTGCTTGTTTTCATTTCTTTTTGGGAAGGAAGGGTTTTCCTGTGATCCTCAATCAACGACAACACAAACACACACACAATCCCACCATGCCCTGCTGTCAGAGCTTTAACCCGGCTTGCCGAGAAGATTCACTGACCTGTTGAGGGCATTACACATCTCTATGGTTACTAGAACAGAGAGTGCCATTGTCATCGGGTACGGGGATTCAAAGATTGCACAATCCACACCTTCAAAGTCTGGGTTGTCCTCTTTACACTGTAGGAAATGACTCTGCAACAAAAGCCCAATGATCAGCCAAGTATATTTCCTCAGTCCAAAACACAGACCCACACAAGACCTCATCCCATTTTCCAGAGAAGCCAGGCCCTTCAGAATAATCTTTAATGCAACTGCAGATTGTTTGAGCCTTAAGATTATCTGACAGGCACCCAAACCTCAGAAAGGAAGATGGCTACATACCAGCTGGTAGAAGGACACTCTTGGACCGCCGTCAGCAGCGACGAACCACCATGCAGCAGCACCCACGGTAGCAGCGCCAACGTAACCTGGGAACAAACATCACGACAATGACACACACGGGGTTTGCAGTCTGTAGCATTCACTGTGGCTGCTGCCTCATGAGCCATTCACCAGGACAGATGAAAGACAGGTATGTCAACAATAACTGAAACGCCTGTGCAAAAGCAGCTGGACCAAGGCTTCTGCAAGGAGAAGGGTCTGTGGTACCAAAGAACCAGGCAGCCAGAGTTGGTGAGGAACTGGTTCTACTGGTTTGGATATAGGACCTTGACCACAGCCATGCCCTTCTCTAGTCCACAGCCAATACACAGTAAGGCTGCAGGCATGTGTCCTCCAAAGAAGGCTACATAGGGTGGTAGGACCAGATTACACCATCCACGACTTTTAGGCAAACTGATACCACATCAGTTGTACACTAATTTATATTAATTTGCTTCATCAAAAGCCTGGCAGGACCGTTATGTGGAAAGGCTTTTAGAGCACTTAAGTGCAGAACACTGAGCAACGGGGCAATACCTGGGGCCCTTCAGTCTGCAGGCCGATGCTCTATCCACTGAGCCAAACCAGTTAGGGCTCCCATTACTTTTTAATTCAGCAAGTTTGTTAACACAGAAGCAACAGGGATGGTGGAGAACACAGGGCCTTGAGAATAAGAGAATGTTCCATTTTGGTAGCATCCACCAAAAGATGCAAGTGCACACCCACCCTCTTACCCACCTATTACATCAGTGCAGCTAGCTACACATGTACTGATGCAGCGATTACCCAGCATAGGAAGAAATACAAAAGGATAAAGTTTAGTGCACAAGAGCTGTGCAGCGTGCCATCACTTGAGAAAATAAAGACAAAATCTGTTTGCTAGAGTTCCTCTGGAAGGGCACCTGAGGTGGTGTTACCATTGGAGGGGAAATGACTGGCCAAGAGCCTGCCCACTTTATGCCAGGGTATGCTTTTTAAATTTTAAGTCACCTTTCTGTAGAGCCCTAGGGAAGTTATTTAACCTCGTTGGGACTCCCTTTCCTAACCTATGACATGGGGAAGAGAACCAGCACCTGGGTCAGGAGGATGAAGTCTACATAGGTGGTATCTGGAGAAGAGTCTGACCTGTGGCCAAGCTCCATGCATTTACCAACCACTGCTGATGAGGGGAAAGGGTCTTCATTCTTATCTTAGTGATGTAAGGCCTGAGTTGTCCCTGTATCCCTTTGTCCATAGGTTAAATCTGAAAACCTCCCTTACAAAGATCTAAGGAAGGATGAAGATGCTAAAACAGGGACTAACTTTACTGTAAATTGAATAGCAAAATGTGCTTTTAAGGGATGAATTTACAAAAATTTGGCTCACAGTTTATAAATCAACAATATGAAACTACTCACAGCCAATAGCCAGGTAACGGAAAAAGAGCCACCCACTGATCAGTGGTTCCTTTGGGTTCCGGGGTGGTTTATTCATGATGTCCAGATCAGGAGGGTTGAACCCCAATGCAGTGGCAGGCAGGCCATCTGTCACCAGATTGACCCAGAGGAGCTGGACAGGAATCAAAGCCTCAGGAAATCCAAGGGCTGCTGTCAGGAAAATACTGTTTCCACCCAAGGAAAAAAGAGAACGATCCCAAATTATTTTTGGCCACTACTCAAATAGCATCACCATGCCCTACTCCTCCATAAAAATTAATGGACAGCAACAATAACTTTTTGAGGGGCAATCATAAAACATTATACCCAATTTCAAATTACAGTTAACTTTTAGAAGGCCAAGAATTTTAGATTATTTTATGTAGTTAATTTAAACCCCTTTCTATGTGAAGAGCAGTCAGGCCCCTCTTCCTTCACAAGGGTTCCCTTCACCTTAACAGGTCCTCCCTCCCACCACAGGCTCAGAGACCGAAGCTGCTACCATAGGAAGAACAAATCTGGAAAACTGGCTACAATTTTAGATAAAGGGACACAAGTGACTTGTCTTATGGGCCTACCAGACAACTTCCCCCACGTTCGATGAGATGAGGTAGCGGATGAACTGCTTCATGTTGTTATAAATTGCCCGCCCTTCCTCCACAGCTGCCACGATGGTGGAGAAGTTGTCATCAGCCAGGATCATCTCGGAGGCAGTTTTAGCCACTGCAGTGCCAGAGCCCATGGCAATGCCAATCTCGGCTTTCTTCAGAGCAGGAGCATCATTCACACCATCCCCAGTCTGAAAGGGAATCCGATATCACTAAGTACTCTCCTGTGACTGAAGACACTGATTCAGAAGGTACTGTTACATCATAAACTATTCTAGAATCTTCCCTGCATGCAACACATAGCACATCAACTACTGGTCAACAGAATCCTAGAGAACAGCCCAGATCATGCCAAAAACCAAGAAATTCCAAGTCTGGGAATTATTACTAAAAATTTAATGGTCAAAATTTGTACATGTCCAAAATACTCACCATAGCTGTAATCTCATCAAGAGACTGAAGGAATTCTACGATTTTAGACTTGTGGGAAGGCTCAACTCGAGCGAAACAGCGGGCATTCAAGCAGGCATCTCTCTGTTCTGACAGACTAAGCTCGTCAAACTCCCGACCTGTAAAAGCCTTTAATGTCACATCCTCGTCCTGTGTAAAGATGCCAATGCGACGACAGATGGCCACAGCGGTGCCCTTGTTGTCCCCCGTGATCATGATGACCCGGATGCCTGCCTGTCGGCACAGCTTCACAGAAGAGGCCACTTCAATTCTTGGAGGGTCCAGCATGCCCACACAGCCAACGAAAGTCAAATTGGTCTGCACAAAAGAATCACCTGATCTTGAAACAGGAAGATTTGTTTTTTCCCCTAGTGAGAAACAGGGCTACTTATACATATGAGCAAAGGTTTCTTCTGCTAAAGCCTGTACCTTTGACTCTTATCTAAGATTAAGTCACACTTCACAGATAGAAATCCAATTAAGAGTAGTATTAATTCCAATTAATAGGGGAAGATTAAATACATCGCTACATTCTTGTTATCAAATCGTTCCTTAACTTTCACGACGTCAAATATTCTGAAATGAGGGAAAACAACATTCTGAGGAATAAGCATTGCGATATTGGCCACAATAGCGCCCTATAGTACCAAAGCTTGTTCCTTTCATTCAATTCACCAGAAGTCACATTACTGACACAAGAGAATTCTATGAGCAGAAAGTAGGAGCCTCTCAACCTGGATGTTTTGACCTTTCACTAATGATTTTTTTTTTTTAAATTAAAAAGGCATCCTCTCACCCCGACCAGTTTGGCTCAGTGGATAGAGCATTGGCCTGCAGACTGAATGGTCCCAGGTTCGTTCTGGCCAAGGGCATGTACCTTGGTTGAGGGCACATCCCCAGTAGGAGGTGTGCAGGAGGCAGCTGATTGATGTTTCTTTCTCATCGATGTTTCTAACTACCCATCCCTCTCTGTAAAAAAATCAGTAAAATATTTTTAAAAAAGGCATGCTCTCCCTCCAAGGAGCATGCCCTTGCCATTCCCTTTCCCTCCTCCTTCCCAACAAAAAACATTCCCAATTTTTAAAATATCTTAATTTACATGTGAGTTGCAAAATAGGTTTTACAAGTTTGTTATCAAGTCTTGATAATTCTGCTTTGTAACTAAAAGACTTGTATTAAATTGTTAACTATATATGTTTGAAGCAGCAACCTAAGTTATAATAATGATGTATTTGGCAGAAAAATAACCACACCTCTTTCTTGGCAAGACTCATTTGACCTTTAACCAAAGGAGTGCTGTTTAAACACAATGAATGTGCAGGGTGTGGGTGAAGAAACTTTTCATTAGCTAACCTCATATTTAATAAAGTTGGCAGAGTCCTCAAGCTTCATTTCTTCTCTTCTCAGTGGGTTGTCATGAGTGGCCAGAGCCAGGCATCGCAGTGTGTCACTGCCACTACCCCAATCCCGAATGACAGACATGATCTTCTGCTTAACTCCAGGGGTCATAGGTACTTTTGTACTTCCAACTCGAATGTGGGTGCACCTGTCAATGACACCTTCAGGAGCACCCTGGAAATACGTTACAGATTTAGGTCAACAATTTTATTTACTGGCTCATCCAGGATCCTAATCCTAGCAAGAACATCTCAATTGCAATACGCTGTACTTACCTTCACAAACATTTTGCTCATTGACGTCCGGCTTGGCTTGTTTGGTGTACAATAAACCGACATTGATTTTCTGTCGCGTGAAAACTCTAGAGTAAATTCTTTTTTCATCAACTGTTTAATGACCTATGAAGAGAACATATATAAAATACTATTAGATATAGGTTTCTGTAAATTTTTCGCTTGTTCAACAAATATTCATTCAGCACACATTATGTGACAGGCACTGGGGACAGACAGAGCAAGGCACAATAACAAACATACAGTCCTGTCCTTATTTGTGGTGGTCGTTACAGTGAACATACCACTTTTAAGCTCCATAATGCTACTTGCTTCCCTTCATTGAGTAGTTACAAGTCTGGAATCAAACTATTCTAAACCTCAGTCACTGTGAAGCTGAGGGATTCAGTCATATCAACCAACCACAAATCTGACAGACAACACAACATGGCTTTGCATCCTCCACCACTATTACCACACTGATTCTCCTTGGAATGTTAAGCTTGCCTTGTAGTTATGAGTAATTCTGCTTGCACACAACCTATTACCATTTTCATATATTACTAGACTGGATTTGAGGATGTAGTGTTGAGACTCTCTACATCTCTATTATTAAATATACTAGGGGCCCGGTGCACAAAATTCGTGCACGGGGGTAGGGGTGGGGGGGTGGTCCTTCAGCCCGACCTGCACCCTCTCCAATATGGAGTTCTTGGGGACTCTCACAATCTAGGACCTCTGGTTCTTAACCGCTAACCTGCCTGCCTGCCCTAACCACTCTGCCTGCCTGCCTGATCCCCCCAACTGCCCTCCCCTACCGGCCTGGTCACCCCTATTAACTTTCTTTTTAATCTTATCCCCTTCACACACAATTGTATTTGACTTCCTTATTGGCTTCTTCCTCTCACACAATTTTTCTCCTTTATGTAA
>PVJC01044294.1:0-14149 GCA_004026665.1 Murina feae
ATTACAAGAAAATGCATAGATCTTAGGTGATCAGTTTGATTAATTTTTTTGACAATTGTGTACATTGTGTAAACACTAAAAAAATACATGTAGTTTTTCCTCCGTCTATCCAGTACCATCTCATGTTCTCCATCAAGGCAACCACTTTTTTACTATGGACTTAACTAGTTTTTCCATTGACATAAATAAGTTTTGCCTATTCACGAACATCCTGTAATTGGAATCAGAAAATTTTTTTGTGTCTATCTTCTGTTTGTCAACATATATTGTGTGTCACAGTAGTTTCTTTTTATTGCTGAAGAGTATTTCATTGTACATGTCACAGTTTGTTTTTTCTCTCTTGTTAATGGATATTTACATTGTTTACACTTTTTGGCTATTATGAATCAGAATGTTTCTTGGGTAAATATCTAGACGTGGAATTACTTGGTTAAGTAGTAGGTCTACTATTTAAGAAACTGGCAAATTGTTTCCCAAAATGTTTGAACTATTTCACATTTCCACCATCATTATATCAGAATTAGAGGCCTGGTGCACGAAATTCGTGCACAGGTAGGGTCCCTAGGCCTGACTGGCGATCAGGGCCGATCTGTGGGGTGACTGGCAGGGCAATCGGGGAACCCCGCTGGCACCCACCTTGGCTGGCCTGGGACCTGCAAGCTGAGGACAGCTCCTGTGTTGAACATCTGCCACCTGGTGGTCAGTGCGCATCATAGGGACTGTTCTGCCAGTTGTTCCTCCATTCGGTCGATTTGCATAGTAGGCTTTTATTATATAGGATTATTATATAGGATAGAGTGTATACCATATACTTGGGAACATTTAATGCTGATGGTCTTTTATTTTGGTCACTCTGGTGGTTTGAAATGCTGTATCATTAGTTTTAACTTGCATTTATCTGATAACAAATGATGCTGAGTACCTTTTGTCATGCTTATTATATTTGTCATTACATTTTGTGAAGTGTCTTAGTTCTAGCCTTTTTTTAATTGTTTTGTAGGAGTGCTTTAATCTGAATATGAAATTTTTGTTAGGTATGGGTATTAATATCACCATACATAGTTTCAAAAAAATTTTTCTTGTGGTCAGAGCTTTCAAGATCTGTTCTTTTAGCTACTTTCAAGTATGCACTACAGTATTAACTATAATCACCATGCTATACATCACATGACTTATTTTATAACTGGAAACTTGTACTTCTTTCTCCCCCTCTTTTTGTTGTTGTTGTTAACTCTCACCCAAAGATGTTCGTGTGTTTTTTTTTACATTGATTTCTAGGCAAAGTGGAAGGGAGGGGGAGAGACAGACGAAAAAAGAGAAAGAGACTTATGGATTGGTTGCCTCTCTCAGGCTCCCTGACCTCTTTTACCCATTTTATCCGCCACCACTGCCTCAGGCAACCAACCATCAGTGTGTTCTCCATATTTGTGACCTTGGCTTTTGTTTTGTTTTGCTTTTTTTAAGTTTCTATATATAAGTGAGAATTTTTTTGTCTGACTTATTTCACTTAGCATAATATCCTCAAGGTCCATCTATGGCACAAATGGCAAGACTTTTTAAAAATTTTTTAAAATATATTTTATTGATTTTTTTATAGAGAAAAAGGGAGAGGGATAGAGAGTTAGAAACATCGATGAGAGAGAAACATCGAGCAGCTGCCTCCTGCACACCTCCCACTGGGGATATGCCCACAACCCAGGTACGTGACCTTGACCGGAATTGAACCTGGGACCTTTCAGTCTGCAGGTCGACGCTCTATCCACTGAGCCAAACCGGTTAGGCCAAGATATTTTTATAACTGAATAATATTCCATTATATGTATGTGTGTGTGTCCATATACACACACATACACACACACATATATACTACTATATAACTTATTTCACTTTTGCTCTGTCCATTCATTCATCAATGGACATTTAGGTTGTTTCCATGCTTTGGCCATTGTAAATAATGCTGTAATGAGCATGGAGGTGGAGATACCTTTTCAAATTAGTGTTTTCATTTTTAGATAAATACCCAGAAGTGGGATTGCTGGATCAGATGGTAATTCTATTTTTAATTTTTTGAGGAAACTCCATACTGTTTTCCATAGTGGCTGTACCAATTTACATTCCCACCAAACAGAACACCAGGGTTCCCTTTTCCCTATATGCTCGACAGCATTTGCTGTCTCTTGTCTTTTTTATAATAGCCATTCTAACAGGTATAAGGTTTTGATTAGCATCTCCTGGATGATCGGTGATATTAAGCATCTTTTCGTGTGCCTTCTGGCCATTCATATGTCTTTGGGAAAATATCTGTTTAGGTCTTCCGCCCATTTTTTATTTGGATTGTTGTTTTGCTATTGAGTTGTATGAGTTCTTTACATGTTTTGAATATAAACCCCTTGTCAGATAAATGACTTGCAAATATTTTCTCCCATTCAGTAGGTTGCCTTTTCAATTTTTTAAAATATATTTTATTGATTTTTTTACAGAGAGGAAAAGAGAGGGATAGAGAGTTACAAACATCGATGAGAGAGAAGCATCGATTAGCTGCCTCCTGCACAGCCCCCACTGGGGATGTGCCTGCAACCAAGGTACATGCCCTTGACCGGAATCGAACCTGAGACCTTTCAGTCCACAGGCCGACGCTCTATCCACTGAGCCAAACCAGCCAGGGCTCCTTTTCATTTTTTTGATGGTTTCCCTTGCTGTACAGAAACTTTGTAGTTTTGTTTTTCTTAAATTTTCTTTGTTTAATCCTCTTCCGAGGATGTATTTTTAGATAGAGGAAAGAAGTGATAGAAACACCAATCTGTTAGCACCCATACGCACCCTGACTGGGGATTGAACCCACAACCTAGGTATGTGCCCTGACAAAATCAGACCCACAATCTTTTGGTGTATAGGATGACATTCCAATCAACAGAGCCACAGGCCAGGGCAGGCTTTTTTTTTTTTTTTTTTAAGAATTTTTAAAATATATTTTTATTGATTTCAGAGAGGAAGGGAGAGGGAGAGAGAGATAGAAACATCAATGAGAGAGAATCATTGATTGGCTGTCTCCACCACACCCCCTACTGGGGATTGAGCCCGCAACCTGGTCATGTGCCCTTGACTGGAATCAAAACCTGGACCTTCAGTCCTCAGGCCGAAGTTCTAGCCACTGAGCCACGTCAGCTAGGGCAGGGCGAACTTTTTAGTTTGATGTAGTTCCACTTGTTCATTTTTGCTTCTTTCTGGTGTCAAACCCAAGAAAATCATTGCCAAGACCTTTGTCAAGGAGCTTACTGCCTGTTTTCTTATGGGACTTTTATGGTTTCAGGTGTTACTGGTACACTCAAGTGTTTAGTCTATTTTGAGTTAATTTTTGTGTATGGTGTAAGATAGCGGTCCAGTTTCACTCTTTAGCACCTGGCTGCCCAGTTTTCCCACCACCATTCTCTGACTGTCCTTTCCCATGGTGTATTCTTGGCTACTTTGTCTTAAAATAAGTTGAGCGTGTATGTGTGGATTTATTTCTGGGCTCTCAATTCTGTTTCATTGATCTATATGTCTGTTTTTATGCCAGGTTATTCATTTTTTAAATGTTATTTGATGATTAAAAATTTTTTAATTTGATAGAGTTCAGCTTATTGCTTCTTTTGTCTAGTTCTTTTTGTGTCTAGTCTAAAATATTGTTATGTAATTCAAGGGTCATTAAAATAGTCTCTGTGGATTTTATTTTCTGGTGTCCAATTCATCTCAAACGGATTTTTTTAATTCAAATTTTTGTGTATGCAGTGATAATATTAGTTTCTATTTTCTGTTGAGTCTTTCAACACTGTTTATTAAAAAAATAGCTGTCCTGTTTTGCTTTAAGTTAATAATCCTATATAATAATCCTATATAACAAAAGGGTAATAGGAAAATTGACCTAATGGTGGAATGATTGGTCACTATGATGCTCACTATCACCAGCAGGCAGATGCTTAAAACAGAGGCTGCCCGCTTGTGGCCAGTGCACTCCCACAGGGAGAACGCCGCTCAGCCGCAAGCTGGGCTGATAGCTGGTGAGCACAGCAGTGTGGTGGGAGCCTTTCCCACCTCTGTTGCAGCACTAAGGTTGTCCAACTGCGGCTTAGGCACACTCCCTGTCAGTTGGACCTTCCCTGAGGGCTCCTGGACTGGTAAAAGTCATGGACCCGGTGAGGGGACCCCCGCCCCACCCAAGTGCACAAATGTCATGCACCGGGCCTCTAGTATTGTAATACTGTGTATGCGGTTAGATAGGTACTAGACTTATAATGGTGATCACTTTGTAAGTTAAGTAAATGTTTGATCACAATGTTGTACCCCTAAAACTAATATAAAATTACATGTCAAGTATAATTTTAAAATGAATTTTTTAAAAAGACTGCTTACCTACCCAGCCAATGTAGCTCAGTAGTTGAGTATCAACCTATGAACCTGGAGGTCATGGTTCAATTCCTGGTTGGTCAGGGCACATGCCTGGGTTGCAGGTTCGATCCCCATAGCGGGTGTGCAGGAGGCAGCTGATCCATGATTCTCTCTCTTCACTGATGTTTCTCTCTCTCCCTCCCTCACTCTTAAATCAATAAAAACATTTTATTATTTTATTTTATTTTATTTTATTTTATTTTATTTTAAACAACAAGTCATTATGTTAATATCAAGCTAACAATCCATGATAGCAGTGAGGTTAATGTTGTTGTTGTTTTTTTAATATATTTTATTGATTTTTTTTTTTTTTTTTTTTTTTTTTTTTTTTTTTTTTTTTTTACAGAGAGGAAGAGAGAAGGATAGAGAGCTAGAAACATCAATGAGAGAGAAACATCAATCCGCCGCCTCCCGCACACTCCCCACCAGGGATGTGCCCACAACCAAGGCACATGCCCTTGACTGGAGTCGAACCCGGGACCCCTGAGTCCGCAGGCCGATGCTTTATCCACTGAGCCAAACAAGTCAGGGCCATTTTATTTTTTTAAAAAAAGACTGCTTCCCATATGTAATTGCTTTGTGCTTTTATCGAAAATTATTTGACTCTGCACTTGTATTTCTATTTCTAACACTAACTATTCTGTCCCATAGACCTATTTATATTTTTTCCAATAACTCTTCAAAACTGTGGTGAAGTTTGTAGTATGAATCATTCAAGTTTGTTTTTCTTGATATTGTTCTGGCTCTTCTAGATTCTTTGCATTTTAATACACATTTTAGATTTGTCCTGTCAATTTCTAGAAAAAAAAGCCTGTAGGGATTTTGCTACGAACTATATTCTACCTGCAGATGAATTAGGATAGCATGAATACTCTATAATGGCTCTTGTAGTCCATGAAAATTATATTCTTCCCTACTTATTTAGATCTTTAACTTCTTTAATCAGTGTTTCAATTTTTTATTGTAAAGGTCATACACAGCTTTTGAATTATTACTAGATGCTTTATTTTCTGCTATCATATATGAAATTGTATTTTGTTTCATTTTCTAGTCTTTGCTGAGATCCATTTTTCTGGTTGTGAAAGGAACATAAGATTATTTGCTGAAAGAGGATAATGGTAAGACAGTTTTTTATTCAGAAAAACTGTTGAGATTTTTACCTGGTTATGGGGATATTGGAAGTTGGATTGCCTAGAATGCTTTTCTTTAGTGTAGATACTCCTTTAGGGTTAACGACTTTGAGTTTTGAAGGTGACCAGTTGTGTGTGAACTAGTCTTCCCAGCTATCTTTAGAGAGGAGGTGGATGGTTGGAATCATCCAGGGCTGGACTTTTGCTCATTCAGGGTTACTGGTATAATAGGCAGAGGAATTGGGACAGATTTGTAGAAGTGATGGATTGTGATGAATCTTGGCTTGATAGGTGGAGCAGTGAGAAGAGGAATTTGCTATGAGGGAGCAGGATTGTAGGAGCATGAGTGGTCTGGAATCCTCTATAAAGTAAAAGAGTTCATGCAAGAAGAATGTGCAGATTTCTAAATCATTATCTGTGAGATAAAGTTGGCAGCTAGAGATGACAAGGCCTGTGTTGATCTACAGTTGTGTATGTTGATGTGGGGCTGGGGCGAGGGGGGGGGGTGACAAATAGCACTGGAGATTGGAACATGTAGTCCTCATGGATACTAGAATGATCCTAAACCATGGCATGTATCAAAGTTGAAGAACAGAAGTCTGGGACACAAATATTTAATGAACGAGGGAGTTTAACAGTGTTGTACTTGGTGACACATTACGTGGGGGTCAGGGCTGTCCACCACATTGCCTAGAGGTTTTGTCTAAGCAGGGGAAAGGCTTAGGATCAGACAAAATTTGCTGCTCAAAAGGAGAAATACTGGAAAGCAGAAGTGGGAATTGTCCCATGAGCAGGAGAAATAGAAAGCCTTGACTTCTAGTAATCTTTTTCTCATTTACTATATATAGATGCCTGCTCGAAGAGTCCCATAGGAACAAGAGAGCAGCTTTCTGATGCCAGTGCCCTGTTGTTCAGCCAATTTTATTATCATTTTCACAGGATGGCAGCTCTTGATCTCTCTCCCACATGTGGTAAGTTCTAGGAGTGAAGAGTGCTCTCAGAATTCAAGCTTAAGTGGCCACTGCCACTTCGCAAGGATAAAGGGAGGGCTGCCAGGGGAGGATGAATCAACTGAAAAGTAGTGGGAGCAAAGTCCTGGGAGAGCCCCTTGACGTGACCGATTTAGGCAGGATCTTTGTGAGTTTGGGTGAGAGAGGGAGTGTGTGTAATTGGTGTGAAAAGAAAAACACAAGTATGGGTGGTAACCCTGAACTACCTCATTTATTATTTTGATAAATCTGAGCAAAGCTGTATCTCTTAGAGAGTTAGTTTCTTCACTCATAAATTGAGAAAACATACCACCTTTGCTATGGGTATATTGACCCACCTCCCTTTTTCCTGTCCTTGGTAGAGCAGGACTGCTCTGGATTCTTAGCGAATGTGGAGTGTGTGCGTGTTTGTGTGTTTGTGTGTGTGTGTGTATTTTGACTGAGAATGTGTACTGCACACTTACAGTTTAGTAGTTTGTGAGTATCAAGCAAGCTTTTATTCTCATGGATCCTGTCTTCTTTAGCTATATCCATCCAGGAACCTGCCCATATCCAGGAGTCAGAAATTCCTCTTGCTTCAAAAGACCATTCTTGTCACCAGAATGTGGACCTGTTTGCTTGTAATGGCCTGGAGCCTCGTATGCCAACTAATGTTGTTTCCCAGGTACACCAATATCTCTGGGCCCCTGAAGGTGGGAGAGGCACTTCCTAGGACACCCCCAGTATCACATAATGAAATTCTTTTAGATTTTTATTCTGGTTAATTGATGCCTGATCAAGGATCAGGAGAAAGAGCCAAATAATGTTTCAAGGCTGTCGCAGTATCAAAGTTGTTAGGGAAAGTGACTTACATAGCAGATGTTTCTCTCATAATATGGTACCAGTGCTCGGGCCAGGCTAAAAGTGAAGAGAGCTTTTGATCCCATGTCAGAGTTGCATTCGAAGCAGGGAGACAGGATAAGATCACCTCATAAGGAAAACAGAACAGCTGCTGCCTGGCTTCCGGAATAAATTTTGAGACACCAGAACCCCATTCTGGAAATCCTATGATTTGAGTCTCTCATATCCAGTCTTCCGCCTCTGCCGTCTTTGAACACAAGCTCTTTTCTCACTGACCCCAAATGTGGTGTTTCAGGACTCGGTGACTTTCCAGGACGTGGCAGTGGACTTTACTGAGAAGGAGTGGCCCTTGCTGGATTCTTCTCAGAGAAAGCTATACAAAGATGTGATGCTGGAGAACTATAGCAACCTCGCCTCAGTGGGTAAGACTGGCATCATTTCTTCATTTATGAATCAAATAATTTTATTTTAAATAGTTGGCTGTAAACTAGGAGCAGGGCGGGGATTTGGAACACAGTTGTGACCGGGTGCCTACCCTCTTGGTGTCTCCCATGGGTATTGAGACCCGTTTATTGCATTGACCTTGAAGGTTGAAAATTTGTCCGAGCTGGGGCATAGGTTTCTGAATTAAGAAACCCTTAACTTCTGAGTTAAGAAATCTTTTGAAGGGCAAAACATGTGGGTATTTTGATTTTGATTTTTATGACAGCCTTTCACTGTGTCCCTTAGAAATTTATCACCATCATTTTGCTGCTCCTAAGTCAGTCTTGTCCATCTTCAGAACTCTTGACTTCAGAACACGTGTCCTCTGCACGATCCTCCCTCAACATGTATCTTTCCCCGTGAGTAGGGTGTCAGGTGGGGAAACCCAGCCTCATCTTCCACTTGGAGCAAGAAGAGGAGCCGAGAAGAGAGGAGAGGGCACTTCCCCACGGCACGTGCTCCGGTGAGGACCCGCAGCCATAATGCTGCTGAGTAGTGACTCTTCTCAGTGCTTGGGGTGGAGGGCGATCCATTAGGAAATGCCACCCAGGGATATATAAAATGCTCCTTCTCTTTCACTGCTCCTCCATTCTCTGATAGATTCTTTGGTTTCACTGTCCTTTCACCTTTACATTTGACATGTCCACACGGAACTTTTTTTATCCTTTTAAATTCAACATTCCTGATTATATTTTTTCTTTCATTAATGTTGGTCTTTGAAGAATGACTTCTTAGTGTGCTGGCATAAATGTCTACCCCTTGTCATTGCCAAATATCACACAGTCAAATATTTCAGTCATTTTTACTCACGCATCCTTCCTTTTCACCTCATCTTTCCTTTTTTTAGGATTAATATATATATATATTTTTTAAATCACCTATTTTTGTCACCAGCATTCTACTATTTTCTTTTTATCAGCAAATTTTCTTTTTCCAATTTGTTCCAGATTGGGAGGTTCCTTCTAAAACCAAGTGGTCTCTTCTCATGGAAGATATTTTTGGGAATGAAACACCTGGTGAAATGACAATGGTATGATTTTGGGGGGATAATTCTGGATCTTCCATATTAGGAGATGAGTGGGGCACCTTAAGTTAGAAAAGGAGCTCAAGAACTGGGCAGGTGGCATTCCCCACGAGGAAGCAGTGCCAGAGACATTACTATTACCAATTACCAACCCCAAACTTTCCTCGTAGAGTGCTGATGAGTGAGTATTTCTATAGCTGTGTTTTAGATAATTGAGTGTTGGAGTTCAATTCAGATTTAAACAATTAACAAAGTCTGTTTTGTAAAGAGCTTTGTCATAGTTATACACATGGTACCTTAGGGCACACATCACATTCACCTGTTCTACTTGATAGAGTCCACAGGGGCAGGAGTAGTACTTTCACATCTATAGTCATAATGATGTGCTTTAATTTATGTCAGTTTATGTGGGGATAATTCTTAGCAATGTAATGAATATTGGAAATGCCTTAGTCAGCACTCATCTTTAAATCAACAGGAAAGAACTCATCTTGGAGAGAAATCCACTGAATATGCTCACCTGTTTGAAGTCTTCAGTATGGGTGCTCACCTTACTCAGCAAATGGGAAGACACACTAGCAAGAGGCCCTATCACCGCCGGGACTATGGGGTGGTTTTCAAGAACAGGCCACATCTAGCACAGCATATAAGCATTTACAATGGGAGAAAGATGCATGAATGTCATCAGTGTCAGAAAGCCTTCACCACAAGTGCTTCTCTTACACGGCACAGGAGAATACACACTGGGGAGAAACCCTATGAATGCAATGTCTGTGGGAAAGCTTTCAATGATCCCTCAGCCCTTAGGAGTCATGCAAGAACTCACCTCACTGAGAAGCCCTTTGATTGCAGTCAATGTGGAAATGCATTCAGAACCCTCTCCTCCCTAAAGATACACATGAGAGTTCACACTGGGGAGAGACCTTACAAGTGTGATGAATGTGGGAAAGCATATGGCAGGAGCTGCCACCTCATTGCACACAAAAGAACACACACTGGAGAGAGACCCTATGAATGTCAAGACTGTGGGAAAGCTTTCCAGCATCCGTCACATCTCAAAGAGCATGTCAGGAATCACACTGGAGAGAAACCCTATGAATGCACACAGTGTGGAAAAGCCTTTCGATGGAAGTCTAACTATAATTTGCACAAGAAGAACCACATGGTAGAGAAAACATATGAATGTAAAGAATGCGGGAAATCCTTTGGTGATCTCTTATCACGGAGAAAACACATGCGAATTCATATTGTAAAGAAACCCGTTGAATGTCGGCAGTGTGGGAAAACATTCAGAAACCAGTCCATCCTTAAGACACACATGAATTCTCACACTGGAGAGAAACCATATGGGTGTGATCTATGTGGGAAAGCCTTCAGCGCCAGCTCCAACCTAACAGCACACAGGAAAATACACACTCAAGAGAGACGCTATGAATGTGCTGCCTGTGGGAAAGTCTTTGGTGATTATTTATCCCGGAGAAGGCACATGAGCATTCATCTTGTAAAGAAACGTGTTGAATGTAGGCAGTGTGGGAAAGCCTTCAGAAACCAGTCAACTCTTAAGACACACATGAGAAGTCACACAGGAGAGAAGCCTTACGAGTGTGATCACTGTGGGAAAGCCTTCAGCATAGGCTCAAACCTTAATGTTCACAGGAGAATACACACTGGGGAGAAGCCCTATGAATGCTTGGCTTGTGGAAAAGCCTTCAGTGATCATTCATCTCTTCGGAGTCATGTTAAAACTCACCGGGGAGAAAAACTTATAGTGTCATCGGTATGGAAGAGGCTCCAATGATACACCTTCTTTAAGAAACACGAGAAGGCTTGGAAGGAAACCTTTTAAGTTTCAGGAAGGCAGGAAAGCCTTTATTCATCTTACTCAGCGCAAGGGAATACATGTAACTTGGAAGAAAGTTTGTGTAATGACTGAAAAGACAAGTTTTTTTCTCATCTTTGAGAATTAATGCTGGGGGAGAAAATGTGTCTCTGTGGTGTGGACATTTACTCAGTGTATGTTTAACTCTTAACAAATGCGACAGCTTAGGAAGAGAAACCCTAGCCTGGTGCTTAATGTTGAAATTACTGTTGCACCACCTGGCACCTTCTGAGCATACAGGTAAAGTAAGCACACTAGGGAAACACGGAAAAGTCAGTAATGGGTCAGGAAACTACAGCTGGCTGTCTATTTATGTACGGTTCTCAAGCTAAGAATAGTTTACATTTTTTTAAGGAGGAAAATATGTGACAGAGACTGTGTGGCCCACAAAGTCTAAAATATTCATTGTCTGGCCCTTTACAGAAAAAAATCATACAATTCCTGTTGCAGAGCAGTGGTTATTACCAGGGAGTGGATATGATCCCCAGGAGACATTTGGCAATTTCTGGAGACATTTTTGGTTGTTAAAACTGGGGAAGGCATTACCTTCATATAGTTGGAAAACATCAAGGATGTTGATAAATAGACTACAGTGCAGAGGAGCCCCCCCCCAGAACAAAGATTTATGTGCCCCAAAATGTTCCTATTGCCGAGGTTGAGAAACCTTGTCCTAGAACAGCTCCTCAATTTTTATGAAACTTGAGTACTAGTACTCATGGTAGGTGCAATTCTATTTAAAACTTCAAAAATATAACCCATGTAATTAATTTTTTCAAGAAACATAAGAACCCACACTTGCAGGCAGTCCCTATGTGGAAATGATTTCAGCCACAAACCCCTCACTTTGCTTATGAGAATTCATTCACACCCAAAGGAATTATCTAGGGAGCGTGAAATTGCATTTGATGTATTTCATCATGAAAATAGACACTAGCTCATAAATTTTTAGTCTTTAAGGTTATGCTCTAAATTACCCTTACACACATCACAATATATTTGTATGTAGTATTTTAATTATAATTTCATTCTTTAGAATGTGTTAACTTCCTTTTAGATGATTTACTTGACCAGTAGACTCTGTAGAATTTTATGTACTGTGAACCATGGATATTTTTAGTGCCTCTTTGTTTAAGTAAATCAAATGCATTGTGATCAGACTGTGACGTCTTCATTAGATGAGTCCTTTGGGATGTTCCAGCCAACAGTGGCATATACTTCTAGTTACTTCCCTAGTATCTCCATCTTCCATATCAGATTATTAAAATTATTTTAAAATCTCTTACAAGTTTCCTTACAATTTGTACAGTTCATGTTCCATAGCCTGTCCATCCTATATAATAAAAGGGTAGTATGCAAATTGACCCTAACAGCAGAACCACTGGGAATGACTGGTCACTATGACACACATTGACCATGAGGGGGCAGATGATCAATGCAGGAGCTGCCCCTGGTGGTCAGTGCGCTCCCACAAGGGGAGTTCTCAGCCACAAGCCAGGCTGACAGCTGCCTGTACAGCAGTGGTGGTGGGAGTCTCTCCTGCCTCCTCAGCAGCACTAAGGATGTTTGACTGCAGCTTAGGCCTGCTCCCTGCTGACAAGTAGACATCCCTTGAGGGATGTCTGACTGCTAGCTTAGGCCTAATCCTCTGGGTAGCAGGCCTAAGACAGCAGGTGGACATCTCCTGAGGGGTCCCAGATTGCAAGAGGGCACTGGCCAGGCTGAGGGACCCCCATGACTGTACAAATTTTTGTGCACGGGGCCTCTAGTTATCAAATAAGCAAATGTTATTTTATAGGCTTTGAGAAAACTCAGAAAAAAAAAGGACCATTCTTATCTGGATTCTTCTCCACTTGTTTTTTTTTATTTTTGTTCTTCCCCCCAACTTCTCACTTAGCAAGGAGATCCAGTACCTAGTGTTAAAAACCCATCTTGTGACCATGAGGATGCAAGGCACAGGCCGAGAAGGATCCTGCAGAAAATCCACAAAGGATTCTGGCCTCCCCAGGGGCTTCTTTAGGTGTCTAACCTAGCCCTGAATTTACTTCCAGACTTCCTATTACATTAAAAAATAAAACTGATTATTGGTCTAAGCTGTTTTGGATATTCTTTTTTTTTTTTTTTTCTGTTAGTGTTTTTATTGGCAGAGGGAGGTTTCTGCCTCTTCCAGCTGGATGCTATCTAACCCATTCACCTGTGACAGAGACTATGTGTGGCTCACAAGTGAATTTTTATAACTGCTACACATGGGTTTAATCTGCTTATGCTTTTAACTGTTGAAATAAGGATTTTTAAATTCTTTATGCCAAGTTTTAAAATTGCATTTCATATCTTTGATTTATTTAAACATCTATTTTCTTCTTGTATTGAAAACTGTATTTGTTTTCACAAAAGTGCTAAGTGGACATTTACTTTATTCAGTTTCTTCTTAAGGTGAGGAAAACTTTGTAACTGCCCTAGAGAAATATAGTAGCTTTCTGTTCACACTTTGCAAGTAAAGAGGGTGGATCGTTCCACTACTAACATATTAAAAAAATAATAATAATAAGTGCTGAGAAGCAGGTACCATCAGTTTCTTTTGCACATAGAGAATTTGAGGCAAGGAAGTTTAGGTGACTTGTCAGAAGCCAACTTGTTAGCAAGTAGGAGTGCTTGTCTTTAAACTCTGGTGCCTGATTCCAGAGTCTGTATTCCTATGTCAGGCCTTGTTCTATGCCCCAGTCTATAATGAAT
Source organism: Murina feae (assembly GCA_004026665.1). Lineage (NCBI taxonomy): Eukaryota > Metazoa > Chordata > Mammalia > Chiroptera > Vespertilionidae > Murina > Murina feae. The sequence goes on from PVJC01044294.1 coordinate 13,501, forward strand.
CAAGATATTTGCCGTCAGGTTGCTTACATTCTACTTGGGGTCGAGGCACCTGATAAATGAGTAAATATATCTCTGATGGTGGTCTGTGCATGGAGGAAAAATTAAGCATGTGGTGATGAGAATGTGGGATTCAGTGGAGCTGTGGGGTGTATAGGCAAAGCCTTTTGTGTAAGGTGACATTCGTGCAGAGATGTACATGAGCTGTAAGTGTGGGCTGTATTGTAATGGGAGGAGCACCCTCAACAGCAGTTCAAAGGCATGAAAAAATGTGGTGCTTGGGACAAGGGGCCATTGTGACTGGAGTGGATCAAACTTGTGAGTTGCTGAAGATGATGAGGTCAGAGCTAGACCAGGGTCCAGATCATAGGGACATCCTGTAAGGTTAACTGGAAGGACTTCACCTTCGTTCTCAATATGGAGGGCTTTGAACAGAGGAGTGCTAAGTGTCCAGTTTATAATTTTAAAGGATCACAGTGGCTTCTGGGTTGATAGGCTAAATAGAGGGACAACGTACAAACTGTTAGGCTATTGCAGAATTCAAGTTACATACAGTGGTCAGATTAGTAGGGGTAGTGGTGGCTTGAGAGTCACATGAATGATAATAGCCCTAGTTTCATTTTCATATTGTGATTCTTGCTATTAGTATACC